>WBNP01000676.1:85693-154454 GCA_013401095.1 Passerina amoena | reverse complement strand
CAGAATTTTCACTGTTACAGTATTTAAAACAATTTAAAGCTTTGTTACAAGGGTAATGCCCAAGTTGGACAGGTTTCAGTGAGTACCTAAAAGGTAATTTAATGGCAATATTTTAGGACAGGTCTCATTATTATACTGTGAAAAGGAGGTCAGGGTTCTCCACCAAGATCATAAATCAAGATAGCCAATTAAGAGATGCAAACTGAATATCTGATGTAACTTAAATTTGGTGACCTTAAAACACTAAACACTGTTAACTGAAAAGATGCTGCAGGGATAAGAGGCTTTGTTATGAGCCTCAGACGGACATTTTTATTTCGGCTATCTTTGCAGACTTTCCTAACTCTGCTTGCCCTGTGAGACAAAAGCATTTTCTTACGTGGGCAGAAGCAAAAACCCATTCAAACTGTCCATTTCCCCAGTTCAGGTTATTTCTCTTTTGCTGACTGACTCTCTGGGTGAAAACAATCTCTTTTTACATTTACCCCAGGGGAAAGTCAGCCTTGTCCCCCCTCTGCTTGGGATTTTCCCAGAAGCTGGAAAAAAGGGAAACACTGTCCATGTCTCTAAAAAGGGTGGAAAGGGAAGCACTGCCCCATCAGACTCCGATTGTATTTGCAGTGTGCCCCAACAAAGGCAGGAATGATGAATCTGACTCCATGCTCTCAGAAGGCTAATTTATTACTTTATGGTACTATATTATATTAAAGAATAATTTACTATACTAAAGAATACAGAAAGGATACTTACAGAAGGATAAAAAGATAATAATGAAAACTTGTGACTCTCTCCAGAGTCCCAACACAGCTTGGCCCCAGTTGGCCAAAGAGTGAAAACAACTCACACCAGAATCCAATGGAACAATCACCTGTGGGTAAACAATCTCCAAACACATTCCACATGTGAGCACAACACAGCAGAAACAAATGAGATAAGAATTGTTTTCCTTTTCTCTGAGGCTTCTCAGCTTCCCAGGAGAAAAATCCTGGGCAAAGGGATTTTATCAGAGAATGGACATGCCACAGCCTCCCCAGTGGGCTGGGAAGATCCAGGGACAGCCCCTGCTGGAAGCTCTGCTGAGACTCACAGAGCACAAGGAGGAGATTTGGGACAGCCAGCACAGCCTCACCAAGGAAAAGCCCTCCTGAGTGACCCCGTGGCCTTCTCTGGTGGGGAGACCCCATCAGTGCCCAAGGGAAGGGCCATGGATCTGGTTTAGCTGGAATTCTGTGCAGCCTCTGACAGGTCCCCACAACATCCTCCTCCTGGGCTGGAGACAGCTGGATGCGATGGATGGACTGCTGGATGGATAAGGAGGTGCTTGCACAGTCCCAGCCAGAGGGTCGTGGTCAATGGCTCAGGGTCCTGATGGATGTCAGTGACCAGTGAGGCCCTCAGAGGTCTGTGGTGGGACCAGTGGTGTTTAATAACTTCATTATCTGGGGTGATTTAATTGTGGCCTTCCAGTGCCTGAAGAAGCTGACAGGAAAGATGGAGAGAGACTTGGGACAAGGGATGGAGGGACAGGACACAGGGAATAGGTTCCCAGTGCCAGAGGGCAGGGCTGGATGGGATATTGGGAATGAGGAATTGTTCCCTGGCAGGGTGGGCAGGCCCTGGCACAGGGTGCCCAGAGCAGCTGGGGCTGCCCCTGCATCCCTGGCAGTGCCCAAGGCCAGGCTGGACAGGGCTGGGAGCAGCCTGGGACAGTGGAAGATGCCCCTGCCCATGGCAGGATTGGAATGGAATGAGTTTCAAGATCCCATCCAACCCAAACTCTCCTGGGATTCTGCTGATTCTCAAGGCACGAGCAGAGGACATCAGGACTCCCTGCACTCTGCAAAGTCCTGCTGCACTGACCTGGCATGCACAGAAAGCCTCAGGCTGTCATATTTGCTCAGTGTAGAACGCTTAAATCCAGGGATTTGTGACCTAACCTGGTGTGTTTTAAGAGCTCAGGTATAGGAGGAGGGGCAGAACCTTTGCTCCCACAGAAAAGCAGCACTAAGGTGTTTCCTGCTTTACTTCATTCAGTTGGAACAGGTTAATCCAATGCTTGTTTATTCAAAGTGCCTTCCTTGGGTTTCTTCATGCTGTTCTAGTTGTCAACTTGATTCCTTCCTATATATAAATAATGTTTCCTATTTATCCTAAACAACAGCTCATTCTGCTCCCCAGCTTTGCAAGCTGTCGCTAACACAAAGCCCAGCCTCAGAAAGGTTTAAAATAAGGATCTGAGAGAGCTGCACAAGAGCCATGATGCACCTCCCAAGGCTCTGCAGAACCCTCCAGTGAAAATTAACACTTCACTTGCAGGGAAAGCTTGGTGGAAAACCCTGCCACATGTGCTGCTGCCTCACCACAGGCCAAAACCTTGGGGAATTCCATCCCCCTGGGTGGGATTGAACTGAGAAATGCCAATGAATGGAAAAGGGTCACGTGGCTGAACAAGACTCCACCTGTTGGAAAGTTTTAATTAAACTTGCAGTGACAAAGTCAGACCTGGTAAAACAGTTTGGGTTTTTAAAATAAAATCCAGGGTCGACCACAGCAGTGACTGTTACAGACTTAAGGAGATAAGGATGATTTGGATGAGCTGGAACATGAGGAATTATTCTATGGAGGAATTATTCTAATGAGGCTCAACATTTCACTGAGGGGTTTTCCCATTTGGGGAATCCATGTTCCCAGGGCTACCTGGACACAATAAACACCTGATGCACACAAGCACAGCACCTGCCTTGCACCTGAACATCACAAAGCCCAGGCCCAAAACCCAAAGCCAGAACAAGCCTCTCAGGCCCCCAAAAAAGCAGTTTCAGGTGGACCAAAAGTATCTGTGAATATTTTATATCTTGCAAAAAAAACAAAAAAAAATCTGAAATAAGCAAAATATTTTAACTTTCCAATTTCAAGCCTGTCCCCAAAAAATAGTTTCAGTTAGAAACTTTGAAATGGAAGTTTATTTCATTTTTGAAGTCTAGTCATATCAAAAGCAATCCCACAAAAATAATTCTTCATGTTTTTCTGTAGGAGAAGTGGAGGAGAAGAGAAACAAAGTCTGGGTAGTTGTTAGGAATATAAAATTCAGAGTTTATTTTTCTGGTGCAGTCAGCAATTTGAATAAAAATAGCCAACAAAAACCCCAAATCAATTATCTCAATTTACAGTTTGATTTTTGATCACAGGCTCTGAGAGTAGAATTCAGATATTAAATAGCAAAATAAAAGTTGCTAACTACCACTGCACAGGACCTTGTCATATAAGACAAGCACAAAGTTATTAAAATGTGAAAACAGCTACAGGAAGAGGCCAAGAGTTTATTCCCCTGCCCCACTTGCAATCCTTGTCACGTGGAGGGGTTGTTTTCATCCCACATTTCAGTTTTTGCTGCAGTGGAAGGTATCTGAATGTTAATCCCCACCTCATGCTGAACCACAGGGCTCTGTAGGGTTGTTGTGACCTTTTCAAAATTCTGCACTCACCCTTTCAGCTCCCCCATTAGAACCCACCAGCCACAGGTGAGGCAAGGGAATGGACAGCAAGGACTGGAGATGCACTCCAGGAAAATCTACTGAAGAAGGAATATCCAATCCATCCCTCTGATAAAGATGAAGGAAGACTGGAAAATGTCACTAAACTAATTCATTCTCCTGAGAAAGAAAAAATGTGTCTAGTTGGATTCTTCTGCTTGTAACTCCCAAAGACCTGGATTGGATGCTCCAATGAAACCAGCAGAATTTATGGCCTTTGGAAAAGTCTCCTTGTAAACCAGCCAGGCTTAGGATGAATTTCAACGATTTTAAGTTATTGCTAAAGAAAAACAAAGCAAAGGAAAACAAAGAAACCCCAACAAATGCACTTCTCCCTCCACCATACCCTTCCTCAATGACACAGAACAAAATATTCCTTAGGACAAAGAATTTGGGGAATAATAACCTAATCAAGGCCCTGCTCCCTGGGGCACCATTTTCTCTCTGTTTTATGGATATCTGTGAATTTCAGGTTCTTCTCTTTGCCTTGGCACAGCTTCAGAGGCAAGGGGTCTCCATTCCATCACTCTCCTCATGAGCAGAGCCAAGGCAGAGTTGCCCCGTGCTGAAATGGGAATTAATCTCTCCAAAAGGTGTAAGAATTTTGCATTTCCAAATCACTTCTTTACGCTGCTTTTTCACTTTCCTGGGATTAAAGCAGGAGGGTGCTGTAGGGGTGATCAATTCCTGTAAGGAGGCAACATGTAGTCCTGGCTTGATATCCCATTTTCTTTTTAAAAACCTGGCAAAATCCCTTTAAAAATCATGATGGAAATATTTTTTTCATTAATTAAAGTGAGCCCAAGCACTAAAGTGCCAACAAGGTACAGATTTCCTTAGAGCAGCTCCCAAATTAATGAAGAAAATATCCATTTTCACTCATCTAAACGTTACAATTTTTAATTTGCTGTATTAACTGCTCACAGTTAGAAGGTCAAGAATCTCAGTGCCATTATTAAGTCTAAGGCTGAAAACAAGGAGAGGTGAGCTTATTTCATTCTTTTTGCACACTCTTCAGTGCTTGATAAATTAGTATTTTCCTTCCAAGCAGTAATTTCTGTGCAGATACAAAGCAGCCAGATCCCAGGCTGAGGCATTTCAGAGCAGCACAAGCTGAAGTTGTGTGGTTATTACAGCTTCAGAACCAGGCGACCCAGAGCTGTCATTGACTGAAGATGTTCCTCTCAGAGGTGACACACGGCCTGTCTCCCCAGAGCAGGGCTCTGGGCCAGCAAGTGACAGCACTCAGGGAGCAAAACATCCTGCCCAGGTGTGTGGGAGGACAGGTGAAGTCTGTATTAGAGGGGCTGAACGAGTCGGCCAAATAGGTGCCAGAATCAGCAGGACAGATCATGAATCTTTAGGCTTGGCATTTGCTGAAGGCACACTTTGGGATCTGACTCACCAGTTCCTGCCTGTGCTAAGCCCTGTGTGGGAAGCCATGGTTTCCTCAGAACACCCAGCAGCAGGCAGTGCTTATCCCCTTGTCCATCCCATCTCCACAAAGCACATCCATGCTCACTGCCCACGTCTCCCCTGCTCTCCCCACTGCTCTGTGCCCCAGGGTAAGGAGCTGAGGGAAAACCTGGGGGGAGTATTCTCCACCCTGCTAATTCTATTGTCTCTTAATCCACAGTGCCCTCCATCCTTCTCCTCTCTCAGGGACAAGGCAAGAATCTGACATCAAGAGGCTCCTTCCGCTCGAGCCTGCTCAGAAAATGAGCTGACCCCTCACTAACACCTTCTGGACATGCCCATGCTCCTTGCCTTGCACATCCAGGCCTGGCATGGGGAAAAGCAGTGACTCACATCATTCATGCACCTTCTGAAATCATAAATGCTGTGCTTCAGACTGGTCTAACGCAGCACAAGGGTCAAAGGATCCAGCCCACCCCAGTGGATCCCACCCACAATTCTGTTATACAGCTTCATGAGTGAGGATTTTTAATACTTCAAACCCAGGCTTTACTGTAGAGCTGGGGTAGCATGTCCAGCTAGACCATCTCCATCCTTAATTGACCAGCTGTCCCAAAAACACACCTCCTTTTACTTGAGAACTGTTCTCAGCTCTTAATTTGCACGTTTCTAGTGAATTCTCACCCTCCCCTTCAAAATCTCATCCAGAGGCATTTTCCCTTTTTGTTAACAACGTTACTCTCTATTTACATCTTGTTTGCAGCCAATTTTCTGTTACAGGAGGTTTAAAAAAGCCTCCATTGCAGCCCTTATATTATCCAACCTTCCTGTGGTGTCCATCTCACTTTTCTTTCCAGCTCTTACCCTCCATACCTCAAGCAGCAAGACTTGGAGTTTCAAAAATCTCAGGTGCTGCAGTGTCTGTCCACCCAACCATTTCCATTTGAAATAGCAGGAGCTGAGTGTCCTAATGAAAGGCCATCCTAAAAAAAGGCCATCCTAATGACATCCTAACTAGAGCAAAACAGACTGGGAAGGGGAAAAAAGCACGCACACAGCTCTCACCACAGGATCCTCTTTGCTCTTCCTGTTTTCTGAGAGTTCCAGTTGCTTTCCCTCCTCTCCTTGTTTTTCCATGCCTTTTCCAGCCCTTTCACATCAAAATCCCAAGCTGAGCCCCTGTCTGTGGATGAAGTTCTTTACAGCTGAGCCTGTGGATTTTCCCTGCTGAGGCAATAATTTTAATTATCTGCTTTTTCTCACTGATTTGCAGAGCCTGTGACCATCACTGGGTCATTAACACACAGCTAAGTGTCCAGAAATAGTTTCTACTGCACAGCACACATTTTACCTGTGAGTATTTTGATTTTTTGGGAATATGTATCTGTGTTCTCCTGCATGAGCCTGATGCAGCTCTGGCTGTGCTGGTTTTCAGCCAGTCAATACTGGAATCAATACAAATGTGACACTGTGGCAGGAAGAGCCAAGTGGCACATGGAAAGGGAGTGAAGATCAGATTGGTCTCCTTGCAGAATGCAGGGAAGCCTGTGAGGGATGGAACAGCACAGACCCACAGGGGGAAAAGTGCTCTGCTGCCTCCTCACGCCTCATGGCGGCTCACACCAACTCTGTGCCTGGGAAATAAAAGAAATCGCATTCTTTCTAAAAGACATTTAGAAACTCTTAATACAGAACCAATCTGATTAGAAACATCATGCTGCTGGAATAGATGCACTTGCCAAAATCCCTGCAGTAAAACCAGAGCCCTCATCCAGCCTCAGGTAAGGGAGGAGTAACAACAACAGGAGCTGCCTTCAGAGACATCATTCCCTCAACTTTCACCCAAGACCAAAAATTCCAGTGATACTGATTAAATTTTTTTCCCCATTGAGTGTTTTTTCTTTTCCAACCCATTTGGAAAAAAAAAAATCCCATGGCAGACACAGAAATCCTGGCTGAAGAAGAGGTCTGGTTACTGTGAGCATTGAAGAGGAATGATTTTAAAAATAAGAAAACAGTATAATTATTTATCTTTCTTTTTTCCTTCTCAAATATAGAACAATTTATTAATGTGACCTCATGTGCATTTAAGGATGTGAATGGTTGGAAAAAAAATTCCAAATTTAATTCCATTAATTAAATTCCATTAATTCCAATAATTAAATTCCAATTCTAATTCCAAACCAAGATCTCCTGCAGCTCACTTCCACATGTAAAGTAAAACAACCCAGACCATTCCTGGCTGATGTTCATCACACCCATCCTTTGGCCCACTGGAATTAGGGCAGAAAATACCAGCTAAAAACTTTCCAGAAGACAGGATCAGGAAGCTTTTTGTGCTCTACCACAAACTGTCATCATCCTATATAAACATAACAGTCAAGGTGTAAAGCCCAGCCAAACCAGCCTCCAAAGCCACATTTTTTTTCAGTGTCATTTTCACTCCTTCAAGAAACATAATTGACTTTCCCAGGCCAGTTTATTCTTTGGTATCAATTTTATACCATGCCAGGTATGACAGTTTGTTCAAAAAAGATAAATTGAGATGTCAACATATTTTCCATTTTTGAGAGTGTAAAATGTAAATATTTAATGAGCAGACTTAGAAACTCCTACATCAATGCTTGATTTATTTGCTAATTTTGTCAATACATTTTCCTTATACTTTATATTCATTATTGAGCATCCTCCCCCACTCTTTTCTCTCCAAATCTCGTCAACCTGCTAATGCCAAGATTGAGACACCTCCTCAACTCTAAAGTCCCAGGCAATGGCCAAGAGCTTCATTTTTATTTTCCCAGCATAAAATATGCCTGGGGATGTCCCAGAGTACCACAAATGCCATGTGCACAGAGGCAATAAAACAGAAATGACCAAATGTAACAAAGTAAAAGAGAAGGGAATCTTCTAATTCTAATTTTAGCATTACCACAGAAAAGTTCCACCTTTTTCATGGCCAGACCACCAGCTCAGCACCAAATCTTCCAGGTTCATCTCAGTTACATAAAGAAAACTCACATCTTCAAAATTTAGGTTAGGGATATTTTAGGACTCTTGGAAACAGGGTGCATGTTTGATATTCTAATCAGCTGGTTAATGGAAGCTATCTGTTCAAAATTTATTTGCTTAACTACACAAAATATTTAAACAAAGTATTTAGTTGCTTGCAACACCTGCTAAAGAGATGACACAATCTCCTTTTGAACTCTAAAACACAAAAAGAGAGCTATTGAAGCCAGCTCTCCATCAATTACTAGCTCAAAATTACTTCAGAAAGAATTTCTTCTCATCTCCAGCAGTATCTTTTATATAATCTTCTTTGTACAAGTTTAAATATATTTTAAGTGGCGCATCAGCAACTCCTACTTCCAACAACTCAACTCACCAGGCAGAAAAATACCTTTGAGAGCTGAAAAGCTCCAGCATTTGCTAAGGTGGATGTGCATACACGTGAAGAACACTTCTGTAGGAGATATAAATATATATAATTATTTAATGAGTGATAGGACACACACCCACATGGATTCTAGAGGACAAAGCACTGGAAACTGGAGGCAATGCACTGGAAAATGCTGCTGGCACCAAGGACATCTTTCCCCTGCCTATCAGCACTGAGGAGAGACTCCAGGCACTCAGACATTACCCTAAAAGCCATTTCCAAGTCTCTACACCCAGATTCAGTTTCCATTCAATCCTTAGAGCAAAATCCTGGCACTGAAAGGTCAATGGAATTACTTCCCTTGGCTTCAGGAGTAGCAAAACCTCCCCCTACATCATTAATCCAGAGTACCATTCATTCATTCATTCATTACCATCCTGATTCAGAACAACCTGTCAGGAAATGGGAACAAGGCCCATAAACACCTTTCATGTTATTTCCATGTTCTTCACTGCAGCCACACAGGAATGATCCATGTGGTAGGAACACAGCATGCACAAAATGGGGCAGAAGAAAAGACAAAGAGAAAAGGGAGAAAGAAGCTTCACATTTGATATTTTGCACTATTATGAGAACGCTGAGTGAAGAAAACTTTTAGGGGTATTCGACAAGCAGTTATTTGGGAAGTTTTTGGCTTGGCATGGAGACAGGAGAGCAAAAACAGGCCCTCTCCAATTTTTAGACACACAGGGTTCGTTTTTTCCTGAAGTGAGCCCTAAAGAGTATAAAGAATGTTCACAGAGCATTGTAAAGGCTTCCAGTGAAACACAAAGCAGAGTGCCACGCCAAACAGACAAGGACACTCTTTCAGAGTGAGTCACTGGTCTCATTAAAAAACAAATTATCCCCATGGCCATCAAGCAGATGGTTTGGATGACCATCAGGCTGCTCTCATCAGGAGGAATCACCATGAGACTGCACAGAGCTGGAGCTGCTGTCTGACTCCACACAGCTGTTATCTCTGTGCTATCATCAGGGACTTGGGGCTGGAAAACCAAATGGACAGCAGTGACAAAGTTTGAGGAGGGCACCCACAGGGGGGGAACAGCAAAGACCTGTGGCTAGGAGAGGGTGGCCTGCATGGCTTGGTGAGCTGAGGACAGGAAACAGCAGCAGAATGATACAGGCAAATATTAAGTCAAACCAAGATCAAAAAAGTATGCCCGACATCCAGAAAGGAGGATTCTATCTGGAGAAGTGTGTTGCAAGGGTACAGGATTTGTGAATTTATTTTTAGATAGGTAGTCCAAAACCAAAAACCTTGCTCAGCTGGACTCACAATACTAATTTAAACACTAATAATCTACCTTTGGATTCTTCAGGTTTTTGTAGTTGTTTGATTTTTTTTTTAATATTGACTTGATCTCAAAACGCAAATGACCTTTTAAACAAACTGCCACCTTAACCCTGGTCCTGTCACCTCCTTTTCACCTGTGCTATTCACTAAGTTTACCCTGTGTTTGCAGAGTTTTAGTGCCCTAAACTCTCTTCATTCCATTTATAATGTCCTCAGAGAGAGCATACGGTCTGCTATTCATTCCCTTAGCTCATCAGTAAGAGGGGAGCATATGGGGACCAAAATACAGGCCAAGGATGTAGAGAAGAGCCTTCAAAATTGACTCTTCATCCTGGAGGAGCAGCTGATGCACCCTCATAAAGCGTCTCTGAAGAGCAGACAGCAGCATTAATGTACCAGAACTGCTGAGAAGGGCTCTCCTCCCTCCCCAGCACACATCTGCTCAAGAACACACAGCAATCTCTGCCCTTGTACTTGAATCCATCACACGGGAGCTGAGGGTGGCTTGAGGTCTCCTTCTGCTTGTTGCTTTGGCTTGGTCTTGGCTGTGCTCTCTGTGTCCCATTTCCCAAAGGAGCAGAACCACTCTTTTCCTCTCATCCCCCATTGCTTTCACACAGAACCTGCTCTGTTACTGGGTTGTTCTACTTCCTCTTCCCCATGGAACAGTTCCTTGCTCTCCAATGCAGTTCTTCCCTTAGGATGCTCCACACTGCTCCTACTTGCAAAATTCATTTCCCCCTCTCTTTCCCTCTGAAATCACTTCATTTGTCTCCTCCCCATTCATCTCCTCTTCCTTCCTAAGGGCTCCTGCACCTCACAGGAAGGAAGGACCAAGGTGCCCAGACTGAACCAGGATGTCCCTTCTGGCTCTCCTGCCAGGCTCCACCTTCACTGGTGCTCTCCAGAGAGTGAAAGAGCAAAACTGCCATGGAAACTTTTGAATTCTGGATGCCATCATAACCAAGAGGGTGTTTTGATACAGCTGAGATTCACATTTCAGGGCTGCTGACAGCCCTTTCATTCCTCTAAGCAAGCACATCATTTCTGGCTCATATACAAAGAGAAAAGAGGAAGAAAATGATGATTTTCATGAGTGAAACACAACTACTGGCACGTAAAGTAATGAGTTTCTTTCTCATACATTTATGAACTGGCACTTGTTCATGGCAAGAGGAATACAATCTGCAGGCAAGAAGATGAGGCATCCAAAGCATCAGTCCCAGCTTTGCCAGCAAAAGAGGAGCAACGGATAAAATCTCTGAGAGCAGAGAAGGAAGCTGCTTCCTTCCTCAGAGCCACTTCACCTGCAACAGCAGACACAACAGGTTTGCACAGAGCCTCCTCCAGCTCCCCTCAGACCTTCCCTTGAGGATTGCTGTCCCTGGGCTGGAGGTTGCCAAGGATGAAGTAAAAGCAAGGTGCATTTTGAGCAAGAAAGCCTGTCTGAGAGGGCCTGATAGAGCAGAGGTGTCAGACTGAAGCAAATCTTGGTAGAACCCAAATAATTTAATGAAGTTACATACATAAAATCACAAAATTAGAAGGAAACTTTTAAGGATCATCACACCCTGCCAGGGCAGGGACACCTTCCACTGTCCCAGGCTGCTCCAAGCCCCATCCAGCCTGGCCTTGGGCACTGCCAGGGATGCAGGGGCAGCCCCAGCTGCTCTGGGCACCCTGTGCCAGGGCCTGCCCACCCTGCCAGGGAACAATTCCTAATTCCCAATATCCAGTCCAAACTCACTCTCTGGCACTGGGAAGCCATTCTCCCTTGTCCTGCCACTCCAGGCCCTTGTCCAAAATCTCTCTCCATGTTTCCTGCAGCCCCTTCAGGCCCTGCAAGGCCACAGTTTGGTCACCCCAGAGCTTCTCCTCTCCAGGTGAGCAGCCCCAGCTGTGCCAGCCTTTCCTCCCAGCAGAGCTGCTCCATCCCTCTGCCCATCCTGGTGCCTGCCCTGGGCTCTCTGCAGCAGCTCCAGGTCCCTCCTGTGCTGGGGCAGCTCTGCAGGTGGGGTCTCACCTGAGAACAGGGGCACAGGGGCAGAATCCCCTCCCTCAAATTGCTGCCCACATTTAATAACAGAAAAAAAGCAAAATTCTGAAATCCAGGGTATGTGTAGAAACTTGGAAGCACAACGTGGGATAGGAAACCCCTTTATTTTTCTTACCCTCTCCAGCTGTGCTGCAGATAAAAACTTCAGAGGCATCATTTTGTCACACCAATGGCAAACAAAACATGGCTGTCACAAGCCTGAAGCACCACAATCTGTATCAAAATCAACAATTAAACTTATTTCTGCTTGGTGATTCTGTTGGCCACTCTGTTAAAGCATCCAGAGACTTGAATGGAGCTGGAATGTGGCTGCACAAACACCCAGAGAACGTCTAAGCCCAGGAGCTGAAATAGTCCCTTGGCTGGAAACAAGGACAAAATGAGTCTGGGGTGCTTTCAGTGGTTGCTTTGCACCACAGTGTTTTTGCACAGAGTTGGAAAAAACCCAAAACCTGTCTTGTGAGGTGTTGCAAGGTCCATACCAAGAAACTCTCTGCTCACACTAGGTAATTTTCAATGCTGACTCCTTGGGCATGTTTGGAAATCTCAAGTTCAGCTGTGGTATTAATCCCCCTCTTACACAGACAGACACAAACAAACCAACCAAAATAAAACAAAACCCCTCAGTTTAAAAGCAGCAAATCTGGAAAGGATACAAAATGATGAAATTGGAAAAATCAACTAAAGGCAGCCTCAACATCTCATGGGAAACTGTAGCTCAGCTTAATAGGCTTTATTAATGATTTTTTTAGGAATTTAATATTAGGCTTTAAATTTTTAATTACAAGAAATATGGAGAAGTCAGATCTGAAGGTAATAAGAATTCACAGCCAGAAAGTATCCATTTTTCATTTCTTTTGGTAGTTTGTCTCAAACATCCTCAAACTGTTGTGATTTGCCCACTGCTGACACACAGCTCCAGGACAAACACTCAGGTTTGTCATCTGGAAATCCTGTCAATAGCACAAGGAGTCCAATGAAAGCCAGTCAATACAAATCCTGCAAGAGTTTCAGGCATTTTCTGCACGTCATAAATGTCTTTGAAATGCTGCCTTGAAGGTTTAGCTTATTGAACAACACTTTTAAAGTGCTCTGTTCTGGTTTTAGCTTATCAAATCAGGTACATTTGCTGTTAAAAAAATGCCATCAGTAGCACTTGAGTGTCGGAGGATCCGTGGCATCACAGAACTGGAGGGTTGGGAGAGACTTTGCTACACCATCTAACTCATTTTCCCACCCAAGATAAGCCCTCCTGCATTTTGCTGACTGATGTTCTGAAGGAAAAGCAGCAATTCTAGAGAATCTACCCCTAAAAAATGAAAAATAATGCAGTATTTATTTTTCTTTGCCACTAAAATACTGCATTTGTTTCAGGACTTCCATTTCTAGACTGAAAGATTTGCTGCTTTGTGGGTTTTTTCCATCTGAAATAGAGAACCAGCTACCAAGAAATTTCTTTCCTACGTCCAGTGTCTTACCAAAACTCATGACTTGTTATTTTCTGGTTAACTGCAAAACATAATTTCTACTTTTTAACTGCATGGCAGAGTTCAGCCTTGCAATTTTTGTCCTGTTGATGCAGGAGGTGCAGCCTCAGGTACAAAATCTGGGTGTGCTCTCCTCAAAGAGCTCCACCTCAGAGGGATCCAGATTTAATACCACCTGGATCAAACTACAGGAGCTGCAGCTGGCTGCATAAACTGCTCTCAAAGGCACTCCACTTTTTGCCATCTTGCATATTTATTAGCAATGCCATCATGCTTTATTCAAAAGGATTAATACAGACAGAGTACAGCCCTGGGAACTGATCTCCTAAAGGGATGTCATGTGTGCTTCAGCCACAGGTGTTGGAGCAGTCTAAGCACACAGAGGCTTTTAAACACACAGCACTTTTATCATCTATGCTGTGATCACCTGAAAACTCACCCCCAATTCTGACAGTGTTTTTTTCCCCCACAAAGCTTTTGATTGGTAATAATCATCTCTCCTGCTGTTTCAAAGGAGAATTCCAGCGTTAAAGTGCTGGTACTTCCTCCCCTGGCTGTCTGTCCCAGCCAGTCTCCCAGCAGTGAGCTGAAGCCCTGCTATGGCAGTGAGTTCTGCAGGCCAAACCAGAGCTCCCTGTGTGCAAACAGGAATATCCACGAGGCTCAGCAGCAGGGGCAGAGCCATCATAATGACACCTTATCTAAACACAGGTTTCAGAGTCACTCATGCAGATTTGCCCATCAATGCATTCAATATTTTTAAAAATACCTATTTGACAAATGAAGTTAAATTCCCTGCCATACCCATACCTCTGCAGACAGATCCAAAGCAATGTGCTGCTTTTTTTCCCCCATGTGATGAGTTGCCATGGCCAGAGCAGAGGTCTCTGACAGACACTGCTGCTGTAACATCTCTCCAGCTCAGCATTTTGCCTTCAATTCTTTCAAGGCCATTTTCTTTCTGACACAGGAGCAGCAGATACCTGGGAATGCTGCAAGGCACTGGTTTGGCTTTCATCTCTCTGACACTGGCCAGGAGCACACCTGATGACAGCAGGGTTGGTGGTCAAGACAATCTGAAGGCCTTTTGAAAACAGCTCAAATTCTTTAACATTGATAGAATTGATTTTTAACTAGAAGAAGAGAAAAGCAATTGTTTCAAACTACTCAAGCTTGACACATAGCCAGGGGTGGATGTGCTGAGGTCAGGGCAGTGGGGAAAGGGTGAAGGAACAGGGCAGGAATGACAGGACCAGCAGCAGGGCTGGCACAGGAGCAGCTGCTGGAGCATCCCCAGCCCTGGATGCCCAAGAGCCCAGGATCACAGCACACATCCCAGCAAGGTGCTCCTCACACTGCAGAACAAAGGCACCTGAGGCTGCCCATGGGGGATTTGGATCAGGCATCAAACCACAGACTCACAGGATTGTTCAGTGTGGAAAAGACCTTTAAAGCCATCAAGTCCAACCATCAACTCAGCACCACCATGCTTTTCACCATCAAACCATGTCCCCATATCACGATATTTTTTGAACACTTCCAGTGTGAGTCCACCACTGCCTCAGGCACTCTGTTCCAGTGCTTTGCAACCCCTCCCATGAAGGAATTTTCCTAATATCCAATCTAAATTTCCCCTGGCACAACCTGAGGCTGCTTCCTCTTGTTCTGTTGCTTGTTAAATACACCAAAATGAACTCTGAGGAAAAATAAAGAGAGTAATAAAAAGTAAACATTTGGGTTGAATGCACGAGTAATCCATTGTGGCATTTATTGAAACTGGAAGAACATAGGAGAAAAAAGATCATATGTGGGCTAGTAGCAGAGTATTGCATAAAGGCTGACATTTCAGGAAAGAAATATGCTGAAAGTGAAGAAAAGTCTGTCTCTCCAGGGGAAAATACTCAGTCTGTGTTATTTCTGATACCATTGTCTGCTTTGGCTTTTAGGAAATGCATTTTCCAATGTTTATGAATTTTAGAGTTTTGCAGTATTTAAGTATACAGAGAAGCATCTTGAAGTCCTGATCCCTAAAAGCATAATTATTCTCTTGACTGAACAACTTCTATGATTGTTACTGAGCTTCTAAAATCTCCCAGTCTCTCACCCATGGATTGTTGAAGGAAAAGTCAGCTGGTTTACAATGGCTCATGTCCAAACGCCTCTTCCTTCACTCACATCCCTTCTCATTGCCCACACCCCTCCTTTTCTTCCCACCCTCCACCATTTTCCTCTTGTCCTCAGCAAAACACATTGCTACACACTCTCCCTTGACATGAAGGAAAATTGGCTTTTTTTGGTTGGGTTTTTTTTTAATACCCTTGTCAAAGACAGAGCAACACAATTCCAGTGGCTGCTTGACATTAGTTAATCCCATCATCTAATTAGACTCAACTGTAATTTGAAAGAACAGAGTTTATTCATTAATCTTCCCATTCCCTAGACAAGCAAAAAATCTGAAATCAATACCAATGGTGAAAAGATTTGTGTAGAATACTAAAAATATCAAAGTATGCCAATATTTTTTGATCAACCTGTACAAATTAGAGCCAAAATAGTTGGCTGTACCCTATATTCATGTGTGACCAGACAGCTAATTCTTAATAAAGCAAAAGATTTCTACTTCTACATCATTAAAATGCAGATGTTAAATAGCAGACAGTGGGATCTTTGTTAGAGTCCTTGTTATAGCATTTTTTTTTTAACATTCATCTCATGGTTTATGCAAACAGCCAGGCACACACATGTCATTCCAAAAGCTTGTCTTGAGTGTAGGTGTGTTTGGGTTGGGCTAGATTCAGCAGATCAAAATTCAGAAAAACATCTCCAGTGACATTCTTCACAGGAGCACAGAACAGGAATGGGCACAGAGCATCAAAGAAAGAAAGAAAGATCCTGGAATTAAACTGTTAACCACAAAGACAGAAAGAAGGACTCTGGTACTGCCATCTTATTGTAAAAATTCCATACCTTCTCAGTGATTTCTCACGGGCATCTCCTCACAGCACAGCCAACAAACTCCATCTCTCCCCTCACCCAGCTAACCCACTCTTTTGTAGCACTCATTGGACACAGCTGTGGCCTATTAAGAGCAGGCCTGTTGCTAATCTCTGGTGATTAGTACAGCTGCAGCTCCTCAGGTGTGAGACCACCTTCTGCACTATTTTCTTACATTCTATTCCCCCCACATCCTGGAATTAAACTTTTAACCACAAAGCCAGAAAGTCCCAAACCAGGTATGCTGGGGAGACTATGGGATTTCTACCTTCCTCTCAGGAATAAAATCAGCTGAGCAGATCTGGCATGGAGGGGACTTAGAAAACCTCTTGGTGGTTTTCTGCTCTTCTACAACTGCACAAATGTCTTCATCAAAAGGGGTGTGAAGCAGCAGGGCTTGCAAGACAAACAGCCTGACAGGGATCTAAGCTTCTAGGATCCACAGCAACACAGAAGGGTTTGTGGCTTTTTTTTTTCATTTCTACAGCTTCCTTTTCATTCCTCAGAGTTTTCCACCTCTACAGGACAGCGTCTCACAGCTCAGTATAAAAATTATACAAGACCAAAGGCGTTTCACGAGGCTCTGTGTGTTTGTGACACGGCCTCTGTCGTGCTGGTTTCCAAAGACACAGGCAGTTTTCAGAGGAGTACTTAGAAGAAAGGCAGTTTTTGCTAATATAATTTCATGGCAAAGATGCCTTCTCATGTTTATACATTAAATCAAGAAAATGACAGCTACATATGGCATCCAAGAGAACTGTACAAATTAAATTTCTTGTTTTGACATATTTTTGGTGTGGAAAGAAGGAACCGGTATCTTCACAGGAAACAATCTAAAGTCAAGAGCTACCCACCACTAAGAACTCCATCCTATTATCTTTGCATTCCCTGTGCCTCTTTTGAAGCTTCCATTCACCTCTGAAATTCCTATATCAAAACAAAGTTTTTCTCTTAAAAGACCTCCAATTATTCTGAAACTTAGTTAAGAGAATCAGCCCCTCCTTCCATCAGCCCAGCACAGAGGACAGTGCAATACAGTGGCACAGCAGGAGTTTAAGGGTTGCTGGAACAAAATTACTGTTCTAATGATGATTGCTTTGCTGTTATGTCTGTTGCAAAAGGAGAATTTGCAGAGGCTGTTGATCCTTGAAATTTGTTCTTTCATTGTTATCGGAGGCACCACAAAGATTTCTGCGTGTGGGGTCATTTTTCACTGTTACTCATAAACAAAACTCATGTCTGAGTTAAATGTACAAGGAAAAAAAAGGCACTTAGGAACTTAGTATGCCATGATGTCTGAGAGGGCAGAGAGATGTGGGTATTCAGGATCAAGTGCTTCTCAAAACACTCACCTTCAAAACAAAAACAACCTCAAACTACTGCTCTAAGACTTCAAGTATTGGAGCTAAATTAAAAGCAAAAATGTGGAGTGCTGTGCCTTGTCACAAAGCAATAACAAACAGCTTGTTTACACCTCCAACCTCTGGGACAGGCCCTCCACCTGCTCTGGCTGCACTCTGCTCCCTCCAGAGCTCTTCTTCCTCCCCTCCAGGCTGTGCTCTGCTCCCCATCACTTTGTGGGGAGCACTGATGCTCCAAGCTGCACATCAGCACATTCCAAGCCTTGCTGCACCCTGCCACTGGTGGTGGCACTGCCTGCACATTCCCAGATGCTCTTTGCTGTGGCCACCTCATGCTGGAAACAATTCCCCTCATACCCAGACCTTTTGTTTTTAATGCTGGGGGCAGATGGGTTTTGTGGCCCGTCCCAGGTGGGAATTCCCATTGCCACATGTCACCAGGGCTGTGGTGACCCCAGTGCCTGGAGCTGACCCAGCAGGGAACTCCCTGCTCAAGCATTTTGTCCCATCAGGAGCACCTGGAGTGGCTGAACATTGAGTCTGCTGTGCAGATCCCTGCCCTAGGGGATGCCACATCCCATGGATTTGACAGATGTTGCTCTCTGAGAAACTTCTGGACCTGCACAAATCAAAAAAAAAGGAGCCACCAGAAAAGGACTAAACCAGTTGCAGCTAAAGGGCCAGGGATTCCCATGTGGATCTCCACCTGCATTTAACCTGGGGCTGACCGAGCAGCTTTTTGTCTGTTTGTCTGGATGTCTGAGCAGTTGGGAAAGAAGGGTGTGGGGAGGAAATCTCCTTTGTTCCTTCATCCAGAAAAGGTGCCTTAGGCCATCCCTCATTAACTTAATATGGAGACAACTCCTCTAAGTAGGGGTGGGGATGCAATAAGTAGGTAGATGACCAACCCTAGCCAGACTAGGAGATTTTTCATGGCTAAAAGGACTGGACCATCCCTGGGTTTGACACTGCTGGCAGTGCTGGTGCTGGGCCAGGATCTGATCTCCAGGGCAAGGGGAAACAATGAGCATGCTGAGACCAGCACAGTCTTACTGGGAGCTGGGAAGGACCACACTGTCCCACCTAAACATTCAGGATGAGATTTCAGGCTGTTTTCCCACATTGTCTGGGCTCCTGGTTTCACACATGGCTGTTCTCAGCTGATGCAAACAAGGAGGCTGCTACTCCAGAGCCCCTGGAGGTGTTGCATCAGCCCTGAAGGGCTCTTTTATTCCTGCCACAGCATCCAGATGGCCCTTATGGCACTGCAGGAGTGTGGCACTCACCTTCCAGCACCTGCAGGCTGCTGATGTCCCCAGGCTGAGTGTGAAGAAAGAGGAAGGCACCGGTTTTACCCTGACAGAAAGCAGACTGTGCTTCTGCCCTGAGCAGGGAAAGGTGTGGGATAACCCCAGGCACAGCCCAACAGGGCTGGGGAGAGGCAGAGGCTGCAGCCAAGCCTGCCATGGGCGGTGTGAGGGGTTCTGGCAGCCAGGAGCTCAAACACAAAGCAGGACAGGGGATTTTGGAGGGGTTCCAGTCTCACCTGGAGGAAGAGGAGGAGGAAGGGCACTCCCTCAGCAGTGAGCTGCTGATTAATTAGAGGAGACAAGTGCCAGCCCTGCTGCTGTAATGAGGAGAGGCATCTTGGAGCACTTCCCTCACACACTTGACACTTCCCATGGTTCTTCACCTGACAGGCCACAGGCTCTCTCCCTTCTGCAGAGCAAACATCAATACAGATTAACACCTCCCAAAGCTGTCAGGCACCAGGACCAGATACAGTGTCCTCCCTCCTGACCTCGGGGAGAAACAAGCTTCTAAAACATCCCATCTTGGTGAATGTAAAGAGGAGATAGAAATTAAAGCTATAAATACAGCTGCTAAGTACAAACACGAAAAGGGAAAATGTGAAAAACCTTAATGCTGATATAAGTTAAGGCAAAAATGAAGATCAGGATGACAGGAAGGAAATATTTAAAAACAGAGAAGGGTGGAAAGGGCCACTGTTGAATCCTGAAGCATAAAACATGATTAGGATTTTTTCAAACAATCTTAATATAAAGAAAATTTTCCAGATTGAAGTGGAAGTTCTTGCCTGTAGAACCATGTGTCTACAGTCAGATACTTTGAGAATTTTTTTTTTCTGAAACCAAAAGATCAAAAGATAATTAATACTCTATTGTGGAAGACAGAAGGTACACTTCAAAAACAACCTCTTCTCCTTGCCTCCATCAGCTGCCTTCCTGGAGTGCTCCATTTGCCTTTAAGTGGACTCTTAGAGAATCCTATTGAAGACTTAAGAGCCCTCAGTAGCACTTTCTCATCTTCTTACCCTGCTGCCTGCTTTAGGCATCTGCAGCAGTCACATGCTTGAACTAAAATGTCATCTCTGCCATCTTCCTGCTCCTCCTCCTCCTCCTCCTCCTCTGCACTCCTGGCTCCTCCCGGCCCAGCACTCGGACTGCTGGGATTTACCACCCAAAGGGGGAAAGGCTTCTGGGATTTACCACCCAAAGTGGGAAAGGCTTTTGTTCTTTTTAATTGTCCACAACAAACAAATGAACCAAGACCTTCTCACTCCTTCCAGCCACTTCTTTCCCTCCCCACTGTTGTGCTCACAAAGAGCAGGGAAAGGAAATATTGAGATGGGGAGATAAGGCAGGGACAGGATGAGTGGGAGAAAAGCACCAGGTTAATTCTTCCTTGGTGAAGTGACAGGGCCAGAAGCAAGGTTAGGAAAGACCTCCCTGGACTCATCCCCACTGCTCCTGGAGCATCCCTACTGCTCCTGGGCCATCCCTACTGCTCCTGGGCCATCCCTACTGCTCCCTGAACTCATCCCTACTGCTCCCTGGAGCATCCCTACTGCTCCTGGACCATTCCTACTGCTCCTGGACCATTCCTACTGCTCCCTGGAGCATCCCTACTGCTCCCTGGGCCATCCCTACTGCTCCTGAACCATCCCTACTGCTCCTGGACCATTCCTACTGCTCCCTGGAGCATCCCTACTGCTCCTGGCCCATCCCTACTGCTCCTGGGCCATCCCTACTGCTCCTGGCCCATCCCTACTGCTCCTGGGCCATCCCTACTGCTCCTGGACCATCCCTACTGCTGCTGGACCATCCCTACTGCTCCCTGGAGCATCCCTACTGCTCCCTGAACTCATCCCTACTGCTCCCTGAACTCATCCCTACTGCTCCTGGGCCATCCCTACTGCTCCCTGAACTCATCCCTACTGCTCCTGGACCATCCCTACTGCTCCTGGCCCATCCCTACTGCTCCTGGACCATCCCTACTGCTCCCTGAACACATCCCTACTGCTCCTGGACCATCCCTACTGCTCCTGGGCCATCCCTACTGCTCCCTGGGCCATCCCTACTGCTCCCTGGGCCATCCCTACTGCTCCTGGACTCAGCCCTGCAGAAGGGAGCAGCTATTCAGGAGATTCTCTATTTCCCCTGTCTATTCTCTATCTCCCTCCTTCTATCTATGTAAATGATATTTATGACTTTGGCCTGAAAGGAACCATTCCATTACCTAATCCCTGGCTGTAGAAATAGCCACAGGTGCTGAGGGCAGGGCTGGGCTCTGTGAAGCTCAGCTCAGGAGAAGGGCACACAATTCTTTCAGGCATTGACTGTTCCACTTAAGCACTGATTGGCTGTTAATCTTAAAAGCAATTCATCTTTCTCATGCTTATTGATTAACAAAATATAGAGTCCCTGACAGAGACATTGATGCTGACCTTGGGAATTGTTTTATACTTGCCAAAAAGGCAAGTCCCACTCTCTACCTGCCAGGAAGCCTCACTTGACTGCCATGCCTCAAGTTTTGGATTTGGAAGAAGAATTTGTGTGGCTGGCAGGGCAGTTACTGCCCCTTGCTCTATTTCCAGGTGAGTATTCCTGGTACCACCTTGAAATCAATGGAGTTGCCTGCTGTGTCAGAGATGTTTATCTCTAAGGAATGCTGCATTTATTGGAAAAGCTGAGTGAAAAGAGCTCTCATGAATCTGAGAGTGGAGATTAGACTTGTTGCCTTTAGATTAAACCTCTCCTAATTAACCTTCCAATTAACCTCACATCACTCCTTTGAACAAGACCATAAATACAAATGTTCCTACATCCCCTTTTATCAGAGAAGAGTGTTTGCTAGATGGAATAATGATAGATGGCCATAATCTACAGGGAATTATATTAGCAAGAGTTTCAAGCTCTGCTCTCAGTCCCCAGGAGGAGCAGAGAGGGCACAGCTGCTCTGTCAAGCAGAAAAAAAAAGCACAAAATTTTCTCCTCAAAGTTTTGCAAAGTGAACTCTGAGATGCAGACTCACTTGAAAATACTGGCCACATTTGCCAGGTTTAAGGAAAACCTGAGCTGAAAAACTATGCTGTGGAGAAATTAAGGAAACCAAACAAAACCTAACCAACCCAGTATCCATCAGACAGGAATCAATGAATCTGCAACAACAAGGCAATGCTCCAAAGGAAATCATCCTCTCCTCCATGTGAGGAGGAGCAGTTCTGCTCCAGGGGACACTTTTTTAAGTGATTCCCAATATGCTGAAACATCCTTTTCTCCTTATCCTTACCCAGAACAGCCCCTACCTTTTTGCCTTCTCAAAGACTTTTTTTTCCCCTGTGTGAAAAGTTCTCTCTGTTAGAGACAATGTTCTGCTGAATGTGCAGCTGGTGAGAATGGATATGGTTGAAAAAATGGAAATAACTCCGTGTGAACTTTCAGTCTATGAAATTTAACTTTTTCAGTACCAGTTTTCCTTTCCTCACTGTTTGGGCTGGGTATCAGTGCCTTTGTATTTAAAGGATTTCACTGCTACCTGCCCTTGCTGAGCAGGTTTCCTGTTGTGGATTCTTTTGCTTCTTTTCTGTCAGGGTTGGGATTAAATCATGAGATGGAACACACAGCTAAAGCTGGGAATGAAATAAAAAAGCTGAGAAAGAAAGAAGAGGAACAAAATATCCATTTTGCCAAGGAATATGATCTTCTTTTTTGTTTGTTTGTTTGTTTTTGTTTTTGGAAGAAGAAAATTCTCTGGCCTGCAGCAGCCCCAGGTTCTTTGGTAAATTTGTGTCTCTGGACAGGATTTGGAACAACAGGGCCACATTTAACAAAATCAGAGCCATTAAAACTGACAGAACAGCTGGAAAATCAGGCTTTTCAAAGAACACATGTGGCTCACTGCACAAAACCAGCTACACAGGGACCTAAAACAGTGGAGAAAAGAAAGAACACCGGCAGTTAAAGGAGCTTCCCTAGAGCCCAGGGCAAACACAGGGCGGAAAAGCCGCTCTCCAGCCTGTGGCACCTGCTGGAACAGGGATTCACATGGAAATCCAGGCTAGGACTTCTCAGAGTGCCTGCAAATATTAATGTTTGCTTTCTCAACTTCTGACACTTAAATAAACAGCCAAAAGTAAAAGAAAGTTTGTACATTTTGGAATGTTTTGCAAAGAGCTGCAAAGATGAAAATAAGCACTCTGTCAGTCTGACCCTTGCAGAGCATCAAGCAGAAGGGTTGAATGTTCTCAGAACAGAGGTAAATGCAGTGCTTTCAGCCAAAGTAAAAAAAAAAATAATCTATTTGTTGTATATAATTATTTAGCCAGCTTTCCATGGAGGAAGGTTTTTGTCATGCATTTGCATTTAGTTAACTTGGGGTATTTTAAAGATTTACAAATGCAAATGCAGAAGAAAAACAAGTTTCCAGTGGGAGAGAGGTCCTGCCATTGTAACCACATTCTGAATTCTGTGGTTTCTAAAGAACAGAGACTAAGCTCTGGCTTTCTCAGAATGACAGAATCCCAGGTTGGTTTGGGTGGGGAGGGACATTAAAGCCCATCCAGTGCCACCCCTGCCATGGGCAGGGACACCTTCCACTGTCCCAGGCTGCTCCCAACCCCATCCAACCTGACTGTGGACACTTCCAGGGATCCAGGAGCAGTCACAGTGGCATTCCTAAAAGAAGTTTCTCCATTATTTAGCTCTGAAGTCTCGTGATGCCCTTCTGGCTGTAGACAAAAACATGCACCCACTCTGGGGGTGACTGTAAAAATCCTCCCCTCCTGCCACTGCTTCAGCAGAGTCCTTATCTCAATCTTGGAAATCCTCTTACAAGGCCATTGTCTGGCTTCAATTCTTTCACTCCTCCTTACCAGGGCTATTTTTGCATTTCTCTATAGGTTCCCTAATCTGAGCCTGCCTTTTGAGCTGAAGTTTCATCTCATTGCTTCTCCAGGAGTGTTCTGCTTGTGCTGAACAGATAAATGATGGCCACAGATAGCTACTTACCCAGACTGTGTCAGCAAACCTCTGACTGCAAATGCAAAGCACTGCAGGCAAATTTGGATTGGATTAAGGACAGGCAGACACAGTTTTCATCCAGTTATGCATTATTTTATGGCTGCTCATTATCTGGACTTATTTCTGCTTAATGCCTATGGAGAATGAGATCACAAAGCCAGTCCTCTTATAAACAAACCTCCTGTGCTCAAGAACAAACAGAAATTAAATAGGGGGGGTTCATCTTTTTTTTAAAGGATAACTGCAGTATGTATTGTAAACATAAACAGCACAGCCAATGTGATATTCAGGAGTAAAAGCAAAGGGATTTGCCTCCACTTCCAACAAATAAGAACAATTCTTTGTTTCCTGCACAGAGCAAAAGGAAAGAGAGGAAGTGGTCAGCATTTTCTGGGCTGTTAGTTCCACACTTCCATACTGTCCAGTCCTCAGACCATGGAATTATTTACACTTTAAACATTTAATGGCTTCAGCTGCTCCTGAAGGAAGATTTTCTGTAAGATTCAATTCCCACTAAAAAAATTTTTACAGACATACCCCCCACCACCTTCCCAATAACACAAGTACTGCTCTCATACCCAAAGTGAGACCACACTGAATATATATATGATATATAAGGAAGGTTGTTTGTTCTTAAACTTCCAGTTGAACACCTTTTAAGTTCTTTTTTTTTAGGAACTTCTAAAGTTTATTTTAAGTTCTTGTCATTGACTCCCATGTCTTTCTTACTGTAAGTAAGACCAAATTTCATTCAAGAACGAAATATTCCTTTGTACCCTCAACTCAGCAAGTTAGCAGAGCTTCCAAAAGACTCCTAAGGACAGACAACCTTCCTTTATATATTAAATATCCGGTGTAATAGCTGAATCAGTGTAAAGGCTGTAATCTAGCTTTGGGCACGAGAGCAGTACCTGTGTCATTGGGGAGGTGCTGGTGGTCTGTCTTTCACAAATCCCAGGTGCACATGGACCTGCAAGCTTCCACATCCTGCCAGCTCTGGGCATTTCTCACTTTTGTTTCACCAAAAAACCCCAAAAAAATGCATGTTATAGACACAGATATTTATAAAATGGACCAAAATATTTGGATCTCCTGCACCCTGTAACTTTCTCCCCTCATCCTCTTCTCCTCCTCTGTAAAGCTTAATTATTCTCAAATATCCACAGCAGACTCAGAGGTTTTTCTGTTTAATCTGTGAGTTTTCCAGCACAGGGGTTTTGCTTTCCACTGTTTTTGATCTTCCTACCATAATTTGAGCTATAGGAAAACAGAAATAAAACTCAAACTGAGCCAGGGGTTCTCAGCATGAGGGACCACCCACTCAATAGCACTGTCAGGTGTTCCTTCACCACCAGAACAAGAATTAAATAGTAAATTCAAGTAAGGAGAAGATTTGAGGGATAACCTGGAAAGAACAGCCAGAGAATAAGTTTAGCTTATTATTTAATGGAAATACATCCCATAATACTGCAAACTGCCCCATTCTGCTGCATTAACACTTACTTTTGTTGTTCTTGTGTATTTTGCTGATGCTGGGCTTTAATTTTCAGGTGTGATGAGCATCTACCACACAAACATGATCCAAGAGCTTCTCTGGACGTTCAGGCAATCTGATCACCAGGACATACACGGATCTATTAATATTTCATCCTGACATGTATTTTTAATCAAAAGATCCTAAAGTCCAGTTAAATCTCCAGTTTATACATTCCAGTCCTTAGATGTTTCATTAATAGCTTATAGGACACAGACCTTACACACAAATGTCGAGACTGTAATGATTTACATGGATTTCTAGGATGACGAGGACACACTAAAATGAGCTCTGTATCTTAAAACTCAGTACCAAAGCACCATTCACCATTTTAGAAGGACAGAAATGTAAAAGTTTCCATAAAGGGAAGGCACAGTGACATTTCAATAGTTTGTTGCAATTACCCCATTGCAGTGTTCACTGTAGGTTCAAATCCAGAAGAAAGAAGAAAACTGGAAAATAAAGCCAAACATTAAGGATCTCTGTGACAACCAGATATTTTAGAGCACCAGTTCCCAGGGTGTCCCAGACAGAGGCCTGGATTCAAGCCCAACTGTGAAAACACATCTAACTCTTCCTAATATATCTCAGTCTTCTTCTCCTGCTGATACAGACTAAATATTTGATAATTCAGAACTCCAGCCTCCAGCACAATTACATCAAACCAAATAAAAGACAATTCCTATGACTGCTGTAAAAGGAAAAAAAGAAAGAGAAAAAGGGCTACTCTGTGTAGAAACAAATCAATTTAAATTCTAAGAGGGAAGGAGGAAAGGATTCCACAGTGAAAAACTAAATGCCGATGACAGGATGGTTGATAGAAAGTAAGAGAGATTATTGGTTTGATGGTTTTTTATCTTTTAGGTAGGGGAGGTTTTCACTCTTTCTTTGGAGCAGCCTGGGACAGTGGAAGGTGTCCCTGCTGTGCTTCCCCTCTCCTTCCCAGGTGCTGGGAAGACCCAGTGTTATTACATAGCACGGTAGTATTGAGGAAAAAAAGCAAATGGTTGCTGTTATTATTTTAAAAATACTTTTTTTTTCCCTCAGTAATATTTTCTTCTGGGATGGATGCTCCCTGTAATCTTGAATTTTCACAGCATGTTTTCTTTAAAACAATAGATTAAGTTTATAACCCCTTTAAAATACATAAAAGGTACATTTGTATGCTATATGAAAGACAAATATTTGAGTTTCTGCTCTAGCTCCTTCAGTATTTCCATTCCCAGGGATGTGCTAAGTGTGCCAGGGGCTACATCTCTCATACTTTGATTCCTCATTCCTAGGAACTCTTTCAAAGGTTGGGGTTTTTTAAATTCCGTTTTTCCATAAAGAAACACATTATTTGAAAATCTGATTAATATTGACTAAGGTTTCTAACAGTACAAACTTCTCTCTTTAGCCCCTGATGACACCTCTCTATTCCACTTTACTCATCACCTCTTCCCCTGCTAAATTTCCTTCTATTCCAAGAGTGAGTTAACCTTTTTCTATCCATTTTTTCTCTTTCTTTTTGAGGTTGGCCTGTGTTTTATCTGTTGAGGACACAGCAGGACCCAAACCTCATCTGCTTTTTCCAGCTACAATGCATCAATTGGTTTAATAAAGGATACTTGGTGTATCTTCTGTGAATCTCATCTTTTCCAAGCCTCTGGACAAAAGCAGTTCCAAGCTCACTTCCAGGAGTTCCTGACTGCAGCATCCTTCTCTTCCAGTACCAATGGAATCGCTTTATTCATTCTCTCTGGAGGTTTGCTGGTTGAAAAGCCCACAAAGTTCATTAGCAAATGATCATATTTAGTACCCAAGCTGTATTTTCTACATTTATCTGGGTTGCTGAGCCACATCTCAAATCTCAGGAAATTTATACAACATATTTAAGAGCAACCACAGCAAATGTTCAGATGCATATGACTTATAATTACAAGATTTGATGCATGTTTTATACACCCTTGCTGAACACAGGTGTTTTTCTAAGGCTGTTTGCAAAATCCACAAAGTGTGAAGTGATGTTTGCTCCGTGCAGGAACTGGGGAGAAATTTCTGCCTCAAAGATTAGTGTCTTATTTTCACAGAGAATTTCTTTTTTGCTGAATATGTGGTGCAGTCACTGCTTTTTAGGCAAAAAAAAAATAAAAAATCCTGTGATTGCCAACAGTTTTCTGCTCCTGCTTGGGCAGCCCCTTCCTGTTCCCAGCCTCCTCATTCTGTAACACTGAGCACAGCCTTGCACAAATACATCAAATACAGTGAAGTACAGCACTATCAAAAAGGGGCTTGCAATACATTAAACACAGTTTTACAACGCATTTGTGATTAAACTGGCATTTAAACACAGGCAGAAAAAGCAACGAGAAGGAGTCTCACAGCTGGGCATCCTTTCATGATATTCTGATGATAAGAAAGTATTTTTTAAAAATTCTGTCTGGAGGCAGAAGGTAAACAAAAGGTGTTACAGTCTGAAAATGAAGCCAAAACACTTCAACAGTCAGCAATAACTAAGTAAAAAAGGAAGAAGGGAAAAAATAATAAAAAAAAAAAAGTACAAAACAAGTCCCAGAGAGGTATTTAACATAAAAGAGCTGGATTAGCAGGATCTTCCAAACATTTTAGGAGGGGCAGGAAAGGGACCAGATGTTGTTAGCATCCTAGCATGTATTTTATGGGCTAGAACAGTATGTGCAATGTTCTGCAAAGAATACCTGTAATCTACACCCTTTTCCCCCAGATAAATTGTTGTTTAAGGTTCCCTTCTCTTGCAGTTCATGACATGGGTGTGAAACATGTGAACACAAATGCAGTCAAAGATGCTTTTAGTGCACTTCACAGCAGCTCAGGCTGGAATGGAAAGCCAGGGTTATGCATCTCATTTTTAGCTGTGCTGGATACATGATTGCCTCCTTGAGTGGCAATCACAAATTATTATCAAAGGGCAACACAAATGGCATTCAGATTTCAGTGCCTGAGCTCATTATGACATTTAGAGCACTTACAGCTTATTGTGAGTTTTGTTGATTGCTGCTTATCCCCAGATGACAAATATTGCAGAGCACCTCAGACAAGCAGGGCCATTTTCTCCAGTTCTGTATCCCTGTTTTGGGGGTAATTTGGCTGTGCTGAGCAGCTCTGCAGGGCAGAGGCAGGAGGGACCTGGCAGCCAGTTTGGGTTCGGTGTGACACCCCCTGTCCAACCCCATGCAGAGGCTTAGGTCAATTCTCATGAAAGCAGATGCTGAATGAAATCTTGCAGACTTTCTGGGGGACTGAAAGCCAAATTTTGTCGCAACTTGGGTCCAGTCAGCCACTTCAAACCCTCTCACCACAAGAGAAGTACCAAGGGCAATTCAGCTGAGGTGTATTTCCCTGTAGGAGCAGAAATCAGAGAGGGAAGAGCTGGAGCTGTGGCCTTGGCAGGGGAATTAGGAACTAGGTGATATTTAAGGTCCCTTCCAACCTCAACCATTCCATGATTTCATTTCAGAGATGCAATTCAATCTTCCAAATACCACCTTTAAAAGGCAGAATTTTGGGGACATTCTTTTTTTCAGGCTGAAACCAGACCTGTTCATACCTTTCCATGTGGAGATGAAAACCCAGTCTGTGCAGGTCAGTGAGGTGGATGTGGGCTGGCCCTGCTCAAAGCCACAATCAAATCCCTGCCTGCTGATTAAGCATCACTCCAAGGCAAGTCAGACTCTGCAAAGGGCATCCACCAATTACAGAAACAACCCAGTGGTGTCCCAGGAATGGATCTGATCCATGGGACTGGTTAGATTTGAGTCTCAGGCAGTGCTGCTTTGTAAGCAGAAAGGTGAGAGCCTCTCGGTTGAGGCAAGGCTTGCTCTGTCCCACACACATTTGGTGAGGCTGCTGTGAGGATGTGAAAAACAAGGTTCACTCTCCTCACCCACATGGCTCAAACATTAAAATGAGCCAGGGAGAAGCTGAGGCAGAGCCAGGGGCTTCCCTGCTGTGTTTGAGTCCCCTTGAGTCCGTCCCCACCATGGCAGCAGGAACCAACAGCTGCCAACCAGAACCCAAGTCCGGATCCTGCCCAAAATGATTCCACTTTCCCAGCAGAGATGAAATAGTGCTGCCCCACAAACCAGCTTTGCCTCAAGCACAGCATCTTGCACTGCAGCTAAAGCCAACTACAGACACTGGCAAAGAGGTGAGAGAGTTGAATTTCCTTCTAAGCTGTGACCCAAAGAAAATTTCAGCAATTAAAGCCACCCTGGCTGGTTTGCACTCTCCTTTCTTTCTTCTGAGATTTCCTTGCTTTTGTTTGCCAGAGGAAACACAGTGGTCTGTGTTTTAAGTTCTTCCTGGAGGTGCTGATAGTCACAGAGAAAACCTGATTAAAAACTTCTCCTGCCATGTTGTTCCTCTATCACACGATGCAATGATTTACATTAATAACAGCAGAGAGCAGGGAAGACCTGCTGAGCCTTTAATAAACTTCCTTTTTCCAATCACTTAAAACGTTCTTTAAAGTTGCAACTGAAGTAATACAAAGCCTGCATAACAGTACACTTGACATTTATGAGCTTGGCAATAAATCAGATTTTTGTTTTTACAATGTCTGCTTTTGATTAATTGTAAAAGTTTACTATAAATACCTCCAGACAAACAGTAGAATGGTTAATAAACTGTATTCTGCTTGCTAATACCTTAAGTCATAATGGAGTAAATGCCTTAAAGCATATACATTAAATTCAAAGTACTACAAAAAGCCAAATGCTCACAAGTTTCATTACTGTGCTCATTAGGCAATAATTGTGAGGCAGCCTGAATTTCCCCTAGCCTTGGCATCTATTAATGTAGTGCACAATTCAGCACAGGTTTTAAGATAAAAGCTCCAATGTTCAAACATAAACAACATGTATAATGCATCTTAAAACCCCCTTATTTTGGATAATAGAACGTGATTAAGTTAAAATAGCAAGAGACTGTAATCTTGATTCCAAAGTCCAGGAAGAAAACCCTCACTATTATTATTTTTCAGCATGATGCAAGTGAAATGCAGGGAATGTAACGATGCCAGAATTTTGCCACAGGAACGATCTGGCACTGGGCTTTGTGGAGTGCAATTTTAGCCCTCCAGGAAATTGTCTCACCTGCTCCTCCTGGGTCCTTCCCTGCGAGGGTGCCAGAGCTGAAGGGTAACGCAAACAAAATGAACAGCAGCAAATTGAATTACGCCGTTGTAACGTGGCATTCTTTGGCGTAAAGGATTTTGTTGCAATTAAGAAAACAGCTCCAGAGCCCACAGCAGGTGGGTGGTGGTGCAGCAGCCCCAGGTAAGCTGGCCTGCTGACAGGAGAGGGAAGATTCTGCATGCAGAAGCAGCTTTGCTCTCCAGCACAATAAACAGAAAGCTGCATTATTAAAGGAGTAACTGATATTGCAGACAATCAAAGTAGCCACTGTATAAACACTCCTGAAGTGTTTGTCTGACTGAGTGCACAGGCCACATCCAGACCTGTGTAGTGTTCAAATCTCATTAGCACCTCACCAAAGAGGTGTGAAATGATGGATGTGCCAGGCTTTGTTTTCTGCCCAAGAGTTCACTGTTCTCCTAATTACTGCCTGCAACTAAAATCAGCATTTTTAGAAGCTCCTTTTGCTCGCAGTTCTGCCACTTGCAGACAGTCCTGCCACACTCAGCAGCTGAAATAAATCAGATTTTATAACAGTTTGGAGAAGAGCATTCAAAAATCATGCTCTCAACACTTTCCACTCTCTGCAGGTTTTTGGGTTGCACTGTAACTCATTTTTACCCCAGGAAAACATTGTTTTGATTGATATGTCTTTGCTCTAATTGCTTGTGAATTTGTTATATTTGAAAAGCAGCCACCATCCTCTATATGAGACAGATAAAGTACTGAACAAGAGAAAAAACAGATAATTGCTCATTAAGGTTGAATACAAAATAAATAAAGAGGGCATCTTCCAAAAGTTCTCTTGGTCTGTTCCATCCATGCATGAACACACAGTGCTGATGCAGTCACAGCTCTTAAAGATGTAAATGAAATTTCCATGTAAAGGAGGAACTCAAATTCTTTAAAACTCCATGAAGCCAAGGCCTGGTTGAAGCTACCTGGGATAGTGGAGGGTGCCCTGAGCAGGGGGATTGGAAGGAGATGAGCTTAAGGAACCAAAACACCCAAAACACTCTGGGATTCAGTGTTTCTCTGGAGCATGTGCTCTGTCCCTTCATCCCAAGGGCAGTGCAGACACATTAACAGCACAGAAAAGTCATGGAGAGCAAATCCTTCAGGTGACATAAAAATCTACCCAGTCATTTGGGACAACCTGTTTGTATCCACCAAAAGCAATGCAACAGCAAAGGGAGAACACATTTGTCAATGGAGTCCATTCAGTGCAAATTTACCAGGAATAAAACATAAAAATAAAAAATAAAAATATTTTTAAACTTCATATTAGTGGACTCAAAGCCTTAATGGTGACTGAAGACAGACCTGAACACATACCTGAGCCTTGAGAGGTTTTTTGAGCTCTATTTCCCAGCTGGTCAGCAGTGGTGACCCCAGGCTCAGTCCCAGGCCTGTTTAACAAAAGGAAACAGCCTCAAGCCATGCCAGGGGAGGTTGAGGTTGGACATCAGGATGGAATTTTTCCTGGAAAGGGTTGTAAATCCTTGTCACAGGCTGCCCAAGGCAGTGGTGGTGCCACCATCCCTGGCAGTGCTAAAACACTTGTGGATGTGGCACCTGGGGACGTGGGTTAGTGGTGAACAGGGTGATGGTGCTGCTTGGACTTTATGATCCTGGAGATCTTTTACAGATTGATGTCTCTACAATTCCATGTGTCACAAGCTCTCTTTGCTTCAGGTAATAATTCACTCCCTTTCAGAGCAGAAATCAGGAGCCCCCAGGCAGATTTTCCCCAGATCAGAGATTTTCCCAGTACCCTCTGCAGACCCCACCATCAGCTGCCATTTGGGGCAGGTCAGGGCAGCTCTGGCCTTGTCCAGGTTGCAATTCCTTTGTCTTGGAAAGAACCATTTGAGAGCAATAACATAAACACCTGATGAACATCAGTGATTCACATCAGCTGAAGTTCTGAGGACAGAGTGGATTCTGATTGTTGCTCAGAACCAAGGCAGTGCAGCTCTTCTCTGTCCTAGAACAATGTCTATAAACTGAATATTTTAGAACCAAACCAGCAATTGAGATCTTGCTGCTGTTCTAACCCACTGCTACCACTAGACACCACCTGCACATTTAGAAAATATCCAATAAAAACAAGAATGCCTAACAGAACAAGGAACTAGAAGAGAAGTTAAAGCAGCCAGAGGCTGGATCTTAATTAGAAAAACTCCTTAGAAAAAACATGAGAAGTTATCAAACTAAAAAACAGAATTATGAGAAAGTTGCAAGGTTCATACTCCATGGATTTCCAAGTCTTAGGTTAAATCACAGAATCCCAGAGTCACTGAGGCTGGAAAATCCCTGCCAGCCCATGGAGTGCCAGCTGTGCCCAGTGCCCACCTTGTCCCCAGCCCAGAGCCCTGAGTGCCACCTCCAGCCCTTCCTGGGACACCTGCAGGGCTGGGCACTGCAAAGCTCCCTGGGCAGCCCCTGCCAAGGCCTGAGCAGCCTTTGCATGCAGAAATTGCTGCTGCTGGCCAAGCTGAGCCTCCCCTGGCCCAGCCTGAGGCCCTTTGCCCTTGTCCTGTCCCTGTTCCCTGGCAGCACAGCCCGACCCCCCCTGGCTGTCCCCTCCTGGCAGGGAGTTGTGCAGAGCCACAAGGTCCCCCCTGAGCCTCCTTTGCTCCAGGCTCAGCCCCTTGCCAGCTCCCTCAGCCCCTCCTGGGGCTCCAGCCCCTTCCCCAGCTCCGTTCTCTCCTCTGAACAACAAACAGATTTTTCTCTATCAAATGTTGATGTGCTGAATCCGACTCTCTGTCAGATTCCTGCTGAGAATTTCTCCTGCTGCCTTGGTCCTGCTGCCTCTCAAACCCTGTCTCTGAAACCCTCAAGAGCAAGGCTGCAATAACTTTCTCTAAAGCTCTTCACAGTTGTGCACCATGAGGGGGTTTGGGGACGCTGCATGAGAAATGCAGCTACAGACCCCAGAGGGCAGGAAGCAGAAACTTCTCTAAGAAAAGCTTCTGACTGTGGGAACATCAATCTGGCCAGAATAAAAAATGCCATCTTAGCTATGTCAGCTTTGGATGAGAGTGTGAAAGGTGCCTGTCAAGGGCCCAGGCATATTTTGTGTTCAGCCTGTCTCCTGGGAACCCTTCCTTTCCACATGCTGTGCCTTGGCTCCCCATGTCAGACAAGCAAAGCTTTCAGTGATCCTTCTTTACAACTCACTCCTGATTTCAGCACCAAAGGCCACTCTGCTGCTCTTCTTACAAGAGCACAGACCCCTGGGAGAACAGCTGAAATCTGTGGTGGCTTTTGAAAAAGGCAGGAGCTCTGTACCTGGAGACAGGTCACAGGAGGATTGGAGCCGCTCCAAGCTCCTGCTCGAGGCACGGCCACTGTCGGGGTCTCTGCTGGTCACAGTGACTCCAAGAAGAGTTTCAAAGTCTCTTTTCCCAGCCCAGCACTTGAAGAAGGAGTCAGGGCTCTCCATTTCTCAGTCTCAAGATTGTTTATTGTATCTTATCTATAAAAAAATTTCTCCTCCTGCCAAGGTCCATCCAGCAGGACCGTTCCAGGCACTCTGCCTGCCCCTGGGTTGGTGTTATGTCTTTATACTAAAAATTACATGTACATTATTTACCATAACTTCCCAACACCTATCACCTGTGTTAGACAGTGAGCTTCTACTCTAAACCAATCTGTGAGTGCCACCATCACAGCAGAAGATGGAGGCCAAGAAGAAGAAGGAGAAAGGCTGGACACATCCAGATTCCTCCATCTTGCCCCCTGAACCCCCATTCTGAAAACCCCAAAATCTGCTTTTTCACCTTGTGATAAATTCACTATCATGCTACTTAATTTGTCATGGCTTGCAGATCTTCATCTAAGGTTGGTAACTTGCTCCATGGGTCATAATCAAACCCACAGGGGCATCCTGGGCTCTGTGCCAGGGTCTCTGAGACCCCTGGCAGGGGTCAGGGCTGCTCAGGGCAGCCAGAGGGATGTCCTGGGTTCCCAGAGGCCACCTCTGAGGCAAGAGCAGGCTGCTCAGGGCTTTATCCACTCAGCTCCTGAGAGCCTTCCAGGATGCAAACCCCTCCAGTTTGTTGTCACTCCCAACATTTCCCTCCTGCCCCGCAGGTCACTGATCCCAGCGTTTCTCATGGGGAGTCCCAGCACAGCCTCCCCCAGCACTCTGCCTTTCACTGGCACCTTTAATGAGTTCAGAACAGCAGAGGAAGGCCCAGAGGAGCCACAGGTCCTGGCAGCATCGTTCACTGTGGCTCTGACACATCAAGCCAGCTCACCTGCAGCGTTTCTGCTCCGAGATCCAATCAAGCCCTCCCGACTCCAGCCAGTGCTCAGCACAAATCTGTAATAATGAGCTGTCAAGGCTTTCAGTGCTCCTCCACAGGAGGACCACAATCCTGTTCACCCACAGCAGCTCATGACAGATCCTGCCTAACCCTCTATTTCCTCCAGTAAAAAGGGACTAATCTTTCCAAGTGGATGAAAAGGCAGCATGTGGACATTATATACATAGATATTGGTTCTACGTGCAGGCTGCTTTAAAACATGTAATTATTGCTGCTTCTCTGCTGTACAGATTGATGGAACAGGTCAGTAACAAGGCTCCCATCAATACACCTGGAGAAAATTAAAATAAATGAGCACTCTGCTCACTCAAATGTCCATATTCCCCCTGCATGGGCTCAGCAGGGCTGGCCTTCCCTGCCCCATGATAAAACTAACCTTACAAAAAGAGGATTATTCCTGGCTCTCCCCAGGTCCTGGGGCTGGTTCCTTGGTTCTCTGCAACTTCTCTGTTCCAGAGTGGCTCCAGGGGCACCCAAGCTGCAGAGCTTTGCCTGTTGTCACTGGTGCCTGTGGGAACTCAAACACACGTGGGATCGTGGCTTGTTTTATGGCAACACCATGGAGAAATTTTCTGACAGAAAACAAACAGCAACTTTGCATAAGCAGCAATAATTGCCATTAATAATGATGATGCAAATATTTCTTTTATACAGTTGAATTTCAACTCCAAGTTTTAGGCAATAACACCAAAATTATGCATAAAAAGGAATAAATTACTATGACTGGACCCTGAAAGAGAAAGCACTGACTGGCTAAGTCTGTGTATCCTCAGCCTCTGTGCTCCTGGCTGGGTGAGCAGCACAAGAAATTCCATTTTCCTCATGGAGTCAGAACCCTGCTGGGTGAGGAAATTAGGATATAGAGGAAAGGAGGAGACAAATTTTGCTGCATTTGAAAACCACCTGTTCCAGACACAGGGAAACAAAGAGCCTGCATGTAGGAGAAAAGCTTCATTAATGATGGAGTTTTAAGGGCTTCCATCACATCCATCAGGGCATTACTGAAAAATTAGCTATTTCTCAGCTCTGATTTACCTTCCTCCATTTTTTTTTTAGTCTGCCCTTTCACTGATTGTGTTCCTAAAAAGATGAACCAGGAGGCTGCACAGCACAGGAGACAACCAGCCTGGTACCCATGCATATACAGAGAATTTCTCTTGCCATCAAGAGAGTCCAGTGTGGATCCCATGGTGAAGCTTGGTTGAATCTCAGCACTTTCTGCTCATTGTTTCTACTACCAAACTCCAGGACTGGGAGACCTCTGTGCTTCTTTGGGATAGAGGACTCTCCATGGGATGCTGCAGATCCAGTCTGACTTGTCCATCTCCCTTCGTCCTGCATCTTGTCCCATTCCACACCAGCTCCAAAAACCACCTTGATTTGGGATTTTGGGTTTTGCTCTTCGTGGGTCTACAGAGCAGTCATGTTCTGTGCTCAGACAAGGCTCTCCAGAGGGAACTGTCTGTAAATCCTGCATATTTTGAGTGCTTTTGGTAAAGTAACAGCAACCTCCTCATTCTGCTCTCTGTGACACATTCATGGTGCTCCTGATCTCACAGATGTGACAGTCACCTTTCCAGGAAGTCAGAATGGCACTAGAGGAACACCTTAGGAAGGTTTCTAGAGACTTCAGAGGCTTTTAGGTGGTAATTCACCAAGATTCCTGTCACCCTTCAGTGCCATCCATCTGTGGTTACACCTTGACAAGTGTTGGTCCGGCGAGGCCTCTGTGGTACCCCTGAATTCACCAGCACATGGCAGTGGTATTAAAGGGGCAAAAAATGCACATTTCTTCCTTATGCTGGTGCCTCTGCTTGTATATCCTCAGGTTTGTCATTCCTGATGCTTATCCAGCTCCAGACTCCACGTTTCTGTGGTGATTATGATTCCCAAAGCAAGAGAACAAGCTGACTTTTTCTGCTGCCTTTGCATCTGCCTCACAGAGAGCCACATTCCACAGAGCAGCTTGCTGGGCAGGGAGGGAGCTGGCTTGCTCCCAAAAGCACTGTCACATCCCAACTTCTTTTCCCCTGAAAGTGTTATTTATCAAGAAAGCTCACACTTGAGGACGTAGGAGCATTTTTGCAGCTCTGCTTTCTCAAGCTCCAGCAGATCCACCCGTCCCAGCTTCCAGAATGTTTGCAACTCTCCATCTGCTGCAGCTCCTGCTGGCGTCACCAAGCCCTGACAGCCAGGAGTTGCCAAGTGCTGTGACTTGCTATTTTTTGGTTTTTTGTAGAAAACAAACCATGAGAACACAACGTTGGTTTTTTTTTTTTTTTTTTAAATGATGTCACAACATTTAAAAAGAAAAATTGCTTGTGGAGAGGTCTTTTCCATTTCCTTCACAAAAATATCTTGCTGCTTAAAGAAAATGACAAAGAGAATAAATCTTGTGCACTGATAGCTGCTCAAAGAGGCCAAGCCCTCAGGAGCAGGGTAAACCAAACCTGCACTGCATTATCTGCTTGGAAGGTGAGGTTCATTCCCTGCCCTGCTCCCCTTGGGGCTGGTTCTGTAGCCTGTGCTGCTGTTCCTTGGAGGTGTCTGTGTGAAACCCTTGGCTCAGCACAGGCAAGGGGAGCTGGGGCACTGGGCTGCTCCCCTGAGCAGGCAGTCCCCAAAGCCTGGCCCAGCTGCACTGCAGCCCAGCCTCTGATCCTTGCTCTTTGGGACTGTGCCTTCCCTTATTATCTCATTTTTCCCCCCCTCATTCCTATTCACTGTTTCTTCCCTCTCCTCAGTAACCAAGCTTTTCCCTTCACCCTGCTCTCCCCAGAGTTCACACCAATAAAAAGCGTTTCCCTTCACGAGGAGGGAAACCTTTCTGCAGCAGCTGTGTGCTGGGTAAAATACACCAGCAGTTGCCTCTTTCTGCAGAACCTAAATGCCCTAAACAAGTCCCTTTTTTGACTCCCTGTGGCTCAGCTCAGACCCTGCTGTTTGCTGAACGCGAAGTAGCAGAAATGACTGCCAGTGCATCATTTCAGAATGTAATTATATAATTATATACCCATTAAAGGAATATAACCCACCCTTAACCACCTACACGAGAAAAACGACATGAAATAAACCCTGAACGTGGTAAAAAGTGAAAGTATTTTCAGCTATTCCCTGTGCTAAAATAAAGTTAAATGGTGTTTTAAAGAAATGTGCTTTATTCTAACCAGCAAGGTTGTTTTCAATGAAGACAAAACATGGAGCAATCTGAACAGCAATTCAAATTGAAGTCAGATAGATGAGCTGTCACACATTGGAGATGCACACACAAGGCTTTCTCTCCTATGATGTCAATCATACTTTTCCTCTGATGGATTAAAAAAACCCAGTCCTCATGTTGGAAAAGTGAGAAGAGGTTTTCCTGGTATCCTTATGCAATAGTGAGGTGTCAAAACAAGTTCTAAAAAAGCCTTCTAAGAAGGCTTGGTCCCAGGTTTGGGAGCATTACTGCCCCTGGACTCTGGTTTTACAGGGAAGACTGAACAGAAGTTGTGTCTTTAACTGCTTAAAGGCAAGCACATCAAACAAAGAAATGACACAAAACAATCTGGGCAATTTAGGAGATACAAAAGCTCTGGCTGTGTGGGATCTGTGTTTGTGCCACATGCTGTAAAATGTCTCCCTGACAAAAGCCCAGCGAGAACTCAGGTTGTGACACAAAAACCCTGAGTGCATTAAACAGTGAGCTGCAGCCTGTTTTGTGGAAATAAATGGAGGAGATAAATGTTAATGCACACATGATTTAACCGAAGCATCACAAATAAAAAGAAACATTTTTACTTTAATGAAAGAAGGAAGAGAAACACTTCCCCGGACCTTTGAATTCTGCATTACCACAGACATGCTCTGGGTAAGGCAATTTTCCTTCTCTCTCCCACTGAGCCATATTTGTCCCTGTTGCTGCTGCACTGATACCAAGGAAGCATCATCAAGGAAGAATCTAATAACAACCAGTTTGTCATTACACTCCCCTCAGCACTAACTGGAGCATGCTGAGCTGTGAATGACTGTGGGGAAACACTAAAAGGCAGCTATTAGGAAAATGGTAAATATCATTTACCCTTCTCATTCCAGAGCTGGCACTTTGGAAATCCAGATTTTATGCTGGCTGGACACCAAGTAACTCAGGTTCTCTCTCAATTATTTACCCTAACACAGACCCATGGAATCACGGAATTGTTTGGGTTGGGAGGGACTTAAAAGATTATTGAGTTCTAAACCTCAAAAGGATCCAAAGAAGCAAACTTTAATGCTGGGTCCTCTAATTTGAATGTAGAAGTCAGTGTCTCAGGTGCCACCTTGATTGTAGAGGGCAGATAAACCTCTACAGGCTGTGGTTGATCTTCAATGTTTAAGTTCATGCTAAGGATGAAAAATTATAATTGATTTTTGACACTGTTCCAAAGTTTGTAACCTCCCCAAGAGAACTAATATTTAATTTCTAAACAATGAAGGGTTTAGAAAGTGTCAGGAAAAGAAACATAAGAGAGGAGCTACCTAATTGGTTGTAATTAAACACTAATACCAACAAAAGCTAAAAAGAAGAAAGAATGGAAGGCAAAAATGGTTTGGAAATATTGGAATATTACAGCTCTCTCCTTTGTCCCTCCTGGTGAAATGAGCACCATCTGTTTACTGTGATACTTAATGAGCAGGGCAGAGCAGGGGGGAGCCCAGCTCAGGCATTTGCACAGCACACTTGACCCTGCTCTCATTGCTGCCTCTGATGGATGAGCCCAGGCACTTGCCAAGGTGGGAACCCACCAGCCCTGGTGGCTGCTGGAGGATGGCTGAGCCTTTGCAGGGGCTGCTGCCACAGAAAGAAGCCAAGAGCAAAGGAAATGAGTGAGGACACCAGTCTGAGCAGAGTTATGGGAACTAATGACTGGGCTGGAAGGTGGGAAGGAAGCAGGACAGAGAACATTACGGCAGCCAGGAGGGAAATTAAAGCCTTTCCCAGCTAATGTGAGTTACGAGGGGCTCCTCGTGGCATAACTAGACAATTTATCTTCCTGTAAGGAAATAAAACAAACCTGGGAGAGTAATCCAGCTAATTATGCAATGACTTTATAGACACTGCCTGAGCAGAAATTACTTTCTCTATGGGTTATTTCCTCAGAAATTTTCTGCCTGTTTGCCCATGTAAGAGCATTCCAAAAATCTTCCTTTAGACTGTACCGTGTCAACGTGAAAGAAAATAATTTGGTATCAACATGATCTCAGTGAAACAAAAAAGGAGATTTCCTGCCATGGTCCTAAACTCCCTCATGCCTCCACTGTGGTGGTATTTGAGGGTCCCCAGGATGAGGGAAGAGATGAGAATCTTGACTCCATGTTTCACAAGGCTGATTTGTTATTTTATGATATATACTAAATTAAAAGAAAATTATATACTAGAACTATACTAAAATAATAGAAGAAAGGATTTGATCAGAAGGCTAGAAAAGGAATGAATCATAAAATCTTGTGACTGCTCACAGCCTCGGCACCGGTGGCTGTCATTGGTCATCAAGTAAAAACAATTTCACATGCTGGGTAAACAGTTCTCCAAATCACATTCCAAAGCAGCAAAACATGGAGAAGCTGAAGCTTCCCAGCTTTCTCAGGAGAAAAGATCCTGCCAAAAGGATTTTTCAGAAAATACGTCTGTGGCACCTCCAGCACCCCTCAGATAATGGCTAAGGCTGCAGGGGGCTGCACTAGAGAAACTCTGCTCGGCTGTCCTGGTAATCCACTGCTGTCCAGGAGCCTGAGTTTTAGTTCTCTCCGAGTATAACATCTCTTGCTCTGCTTTTCTATTTGGGTAGCAGGCCCTGGACCAACATTTGATTCCAAAGAGCTCCCTCGGGGAGGGCTGGAGTGAGTTTGCCACTTTCTTGACACTGATTTGAGGACTATTTAGCTGAGTGATTTTGGCTGTAATCTGGGTGTTTAATCTGGTAAAAATCTCTGCAGTTAATGGCCAGTCACCAAATTTGAGTAGAAATAAAGCAACATACCTCATAGGTACAAAACACAGGAGTGGAGCCATGAGAAAGGACACCCCTCACACTGGAGAGGTGAATGGGTGAGAGAGAAATTCCTGCTGGCTTTTTCCTGAGCAACCCCAAGCATGAGAATGGCTGGAGGTTAGCTAGGAGTAGGACTGGCTGGCTGTATAAGATGCTGTAACATCTAACAAAATCCCTTTACCTGGTGCTTAAAGCAGTAAGAGGCACTTTTGGGATCCTTCTGGAAAGGGGATGCAGGTGGTTCTGGTGGTGGAGGACTGAATTCAGTAGGGTCACACAGGTGTTACTCAGGACACCTTTCAAACCAATGAGCAAGGCACTGTAGATAGAAAAGGCAGTTCCAAAATTCAAGGGAAAAAAAACAAAACCAAACCTGTATTAGAGCCTCAGACAGCAGCCTGAGAGGTGAAAATTGCAGGTGATCTTGTGCTACCACCAGTCTGTAGTAAGCACTTTCTCTCCTTCCCCTTTTTATCCATGATCTGTGCTATGAAATGTGACAATGAGTCAGAAATGTCACATAATTACACCTCAAAGAGCCCAGGGTAATTGGCAATCACCAAAAGCTGCCTTTCCTATAATTTGCTAAAAGGAATGAAGCTCCTTGTGTGTTTTGGGGCACCACTAGAGCAGAGATGTCTAATTACCAGCAAGTTCAGCTCAACAGCTGTCAACACATCAGCTCTAATAGCTATTTCATAAGGACAAAGACATAATACGGGCTGAAGGAGCTCTCCTGAACTTGTCCAATTTCACTCTGCCACTTTCCCCAACATTCTGTAAGGGTTACTAAAGAAATTTGTGAAAGATTTCATTCTAGCTGTGCTTCAGCAGCACTGAACACAGGCTAAATGATGCCCAGGCATTGCTGGTGTCAAGCTGGAAAGGCAGCAGAGCCTCTTGCACGGCTAAATGGTTTTAAATGTGAAATATCTCAGCAAAAAGGTGTAAAGGGAAAGAAGGAGAAGAAAAACTGGGATTTTACTGTTATCACTGTTGCTCATAGAATCATTGAATCACAGGTTTGGGTAGGAAGGGACATTAGGGATCATCTAATTCCACCCCCTGGCATGGGCAGGGACACCTTCCACTACCCCAGGTTGCTCCAAACCCCATCTAATCTGGCCTTGGACACTTCCAGGGATGGAGCAGCCACAATCTCTTCTTAAATTCCTACAAGGAGAATTCTACTGACAGTAAAGGTTCAGGAATTGGCTGCTCTGAAGTAGCCCATCACCAAAACAGTGAAGACACTGAGGAAAAAGAACAAGCAGTACCTTGGTGACAGCTGCCCTCTTACAGGCAATATGGCTTTGGCCAAAAACTGGGTTTTGCACCATTTTCCCTTCTGCCATCCAGCTCTAAAAACACTGAAGAGAAGAACTATTTCACCAAGCTCTGACCTTATAGCCAGAGAGGGACATGCAGCAGCCTGTGAAACCCCACACATTTCCACACTTCTCCTGCTTTAACTCACTGGAGTCACTGATGCTTAAAGAACAGATGAAAGAGCACACAAACCACTAAATCTCTCCACAGAAGCCTACCAGCACCTTTCCTCTAGTTTTTCCCCACTCAGTTGAAGAAGATACCAGGAGTCAGAAGGAAACTGAATGCAGGGGAATGGCACTGGTGGCAGAAACGAAACCTGTGCTATCCCAGCCTATTGTGAGGACAAATCACCCCAAGGAGGAAACCCCAAAGCTTGAGCTGCATCTCCTTATGTTTGTCCCTGTGCCCTGGCACACCAGCTGAGCTTTGCTCAGCCACCACAGCATTAAAGCTCAATTAAAGTGAGCTCAGGGCTCAGTGACCTTCCTTAGGAGGTGAGCAATCACCAGGGCTTTGAGATGCTCTCCCTTTGCTCTGGGGCTGCCCTGAGGAGAAAGGGAGCATTAAATGACATTTCCCCATTTAGAGCTATCAGCTCTGAGTGCTCTGCCAGGGGCAGAAGCCCCATCCCAACCTCACTGAGATACACAAGATATGTTTCTATTAATTCTCTTTTGTTATAAGATTACTAATTTAGGCAAATAATAACTTTCTAGCACAGAAAATGTCCTTCATTAACATGGAATTGTCTTCTTTTCAAGCTAGGAGAATTCAGAATCACTGCACCAGTGCCCAGTGTTGCTGCAGTGAGACAGAAGGCTGCAGCTCCCTCTTTTTCTGTGGTTGTTGGTGGTGGTTGTTTTGGGCTTTTACCTTTATTTCACTGGATTTATAGTACAAGTTTATCCTTTTTCTAATAGGGATATAACAGAGTCCATTTTAAAAGTATCCAGTGGCTACTCATACATTATGGAAAAGCTGGATGTTAAAGATGAAAGGCAATGAGAGCTGCACTGAGAAGATGATCCTAATTTCTCATTTCTCTCTCTCTCCACTCACTCCCCAACACATAAACACTCCTCTGCTGGTCACCCTTGTGTTTTCACACAGAGCACTTAACATAATCTTATTAAAGTTTATGCTTTTTAAATCTGTTTATTACACCACTCCAGCTTTATTTCCTAATCCTCTTTTGTTATTTTGATTTTTGATTTTTTTTTTAACTGGGAAAGCTATCTGCTTTTTCCCTGCCAGCTTTTAATGAGTTCTTTAATCCTAAGAGCAGCAACAAGTGCTCCCACTTTCTGCACTCCCCTTCTGAGGGGCCTTCCCAAAGTGCTTCCTCCTGATCTCTCTCTTCAAGTCTTGCTTACAGCATACTAAAAGTTTAAGTTTATAGGAGAGACAGTGTTAAAGCCCAGCTTTTGTGCAGCATTCTCAGGCACCAGAGAGGTGTCTCACAGATACTCAAAATTACATCACCCTTGTAGTGCTGCCAGTCTAAATGACTGCAGACAGCAGTGAATATTGTTCAAGTCATTTCAGAGACAAACCAAATGACATTAATGTCACTTTTTCTCTCTTTGCATGATGAGCATGCCTGGCTTAAAGGAGATGTGACCCTACTGCTCTGGCTTTCCTCTCAAGTCAATAAATATAACTGGGAGCAAGTGGGAGGAGTTTCTGTCTGCAGCAAAGTCCTGCCACACTGGTGACCAAAATAATCAAGATATTATTGAGCCTTCCTTTCAGTTCCAAAGAGATTAGCAATACAAGAGGGGGAGACAGAGCTGTAATTAGTCAGGTCACTGAAAAGGAAAAATGCATAATGATTCCTGCAGATAAAGCAAAGGAAACATATTGATTGCATCTCAGAAGGCAGAGAGTAACTTTCTTCTGGATCTCAGACTAGGTAAAGTCCATTTTACTACTAAAATCCTGTAGCAGAACAGCTCCATGCTTGTGACTTCACACAGAGTATTAATAAATGTATGTACTGATTTCTCAGTTTGGTGGACATCAATATATGTGTAAGCCAAAGAGTTACTGGAGAAACTTTAGCCTGCTGCTTACTGGGAAGGACGATCAATCTTTAAATTTACCTTAACATAGTAAACCCCCATGGTTTCTAAATTATTAAAACATGCCTGCAGCACTGGAGAGTTGTGCAGCTGCAAGTGAGTGATGCCAGTGAACCATCAGGTCTGTGTAACAGCACTCAGTAAGTACACTCAGTGTAAAAGTACTTACAAACCTGCACCACGCCTGACATTTCACTCACCTCTCTTTTACCTGTGCACTTGCTCAGCAAAGCCAAAATTTACAAGGGAGATATTTCAGAATCTGCTTCTCTGGGAGAGACATCTCAACCTCTTCTTTGGGGCTCAGTGTTTGAAACAGATAGAGGAGTGCTGCTTTCTGATGCAAATCCAAATTCCTCTGCGTGGAATGTGATTAGCCCGGGCCAGTCTCAGCGGGCAGAAACTCCTCAGCCTGAAATGTTCCAAAGCAGGTACAAATGGCTTCTGACAGGGAAGATCAGGATTCATTTGTTACACTGGGAGGGAAAGAGCAATTAATGATGGGATTCAAAATGTAAGACACATAGCCAGGACAGGGATATTGAGAGGCTCTGGGAAAGATGAAACCATCCCTGAACCTGGGGTGCAGCAGTGGCAGCATGCCTGCAATGTGGGGAGGGAGCGCTGTCACATTCGTATTTTCTGAAAAATCCTCTTTGCCCAGGATTCGTCTCCTGAGAAGCCTCAGAGGAAAAAAAAAGGAAACAGTATTATCTCATTTATTTCTCCTGTGTTTTGCTGCTTTAAAATGTGGTTAGAAATTGTTTATCCAACATGTGAATTGTTTTGACTTAATGATCAATCACAGTCAAACTGTGTCAGGACCCTGGAAGGAGTCACAAGTTTTCATTATCATTCTTAGTAACCTTCTGTCTGTATCCTTTCTCGATTTTTTAATATAGTTTTAGTATAACATTCTTTAATAGAACATAATATCATAAAATAATAAATTAACCTTCTAAGAACATAGAATCAAATTCATCATTCCTTCCCTCCTCTGGGGACCCCAAAAATACCACAGAGTGCAGAGTGCGTTCGCTTTGCACTCAGCAGCTTCACCCAGCAGCTCCATGTCCAGAGTGCTTCTGGCACAGGGCAGAGCTGCAGCTGCAGGGTACAGATCAACCTTCTCCTGGGCTCTGGGGGCACGGCAAGGGCAGTGTTTTGCTCACCAGCCTGTTAGGCTCTTCCAGCAGGAGCCCGATTCCTATAGCTGAGTTGGGAAGACCCTGACAAAGGAGGAATGATGAGGAAAACTCCATCTTCTCAGAAGGCTAATTAATTATTTTATTATACTATATAGTATATATAGTATACTAAAATATACTGTACTATATTATACTATATTAATTACTTCATTATACTATATATATAATACTCTCTTTCTGTATATATACTAGTATATATATACTACTATACTATATTATAGTACATTGTATATGTAGTATATACAATATACTATATGTATATTATTCTATACATCTAAAACTGAACCTGCCAAGCACTCAACCCTGCACACACTGCCCAGAATGTCGTGACTGTCAGCTGACAGTCCTGACACACACACACACACTTGGCCCTGATAGGCCAAGGAAAACTTTGGGTAAACAATCTCCATGTTGCATTCTACTTTGGCACAAACACAGGCACAGCAAATGATAAGCATTGTTTTTCCTTTCTCTGAGGTTCAGAGCATGTGAAACCCAGAAATACTCTTGGGAAGGATTGTGCCTTGCTTTTCTCTGTGCAGAGAAACATGGCTACAGATTCCCAGAGGGGGCAGCAGGCAGCAGAGCTCTGCAGCTGGCCTGGCTCTTCCCACAGCTGGCCAGCACTCTGCATCCCTGCATCTCCCCAAGGGCTGCACTTGTCCCTGAACCACGGGGATCTGAGCCAGCAGATGTAAAGAACTGCCACAGTTGTAAAGGCTTGAAGTACCATGTGCTGCTGGTCAATGCCACACTCAGGGTCACCATTGGTTGAGTTTGTGGGGGTCCCCAGGACAAGGTGAGAGATGAGAATCTGACTCCATGTTCTCAGAAGGCTGATCTGTTATTTTATGGTATTATATTAAAGAATGCTAAATACTAAAAATATACTATAGAAACAGAAAGGATATAGACAGAAGGTGTAAGAAGAATGAACAATAAAAATTCGTGATTCTTTGGAGCCTCGACACAGCTGGCTGTGATTGGCCACTAAACTAAAACAATTCACATGTTGGATAAACAATCTCCAGACCACATTCCAGAGCAGCAAACACAGGAGAAGCTGAGGCTTCTCAGCTTCCCAGGAAAAAATCCTGGGCAAAGAGGATTTTTCAGAAAATGTGACAGTGACAGTACCATCCCACAGTGTGTGTGTGGGGGCTTGACAGGACAGCCCCAGGTACAGCTTTGCATGGCAATGGTGCTTTGTCCCACAAAACTGCTCCTCAGCCCTGCCCTGGCATCAGCCTGGGGTGATCTGAGAACAAAGAAAACATTTTAAATCCACTTCATTAGATAAACTGCATTCATTACCTCCATCCATTTATGATAGGTGGGGCTCTGCCAGAGCTCAGAGGAGGAAGACTCTCTCGTATGGTTCCACCAAAACCACATCATGGAAACAGAAGAGCACAAAGGGGAGCAAATGCCCACAGCCAAAAGAGCATTATTAAGGCTGTGAATCCAAACCCTGCAAAAGTTAGGAAATCCCAGGATTCAGCTTGTTTGTGTGATGGGAATTTGCCATTGCCATCTGCAAGTCTGGCATCCAGAAGAGTCTTCATGACAGGAATATTTATTTTGTCCTACAGGATCCTTCCCATACCAAGAGAGGCTTGTGAGAAGGAGGGAGAGGGACCATCCACATGGGCAGATAGTGACTATTGACAAGGGGAAGCAGTTTTAAATGAGAGAGGGGTGGTTTGTATTACATGTTAAGAAGAAATTCTTTACTCAGAGTGTGGTGAGGCCCCAGCACAGGGTGCCAGAGAACCTGGGGCTGCCACTGGATCCCTGGCAGTGCCCAAGGCCAGGCTGGATGGGGCTTGGAGCAGCCTGGGACAGTGGGAGGTGTCCCTGCCCATGGCAAGGGGTGGAACTGGGTGAGCTTTAAGGTCCCTTCCAACCCAAACCAATGATTCTGTGATTCTTCTCCCTCTCCAAACAGTCAATGCTCCCTGAACAAGCAGCCATTCCATATTTTCTCCTCCTCCTGGAGCCCCAGAATGCTGCTCTATGACTTATTTACTGCGTGCTGCTTTGAAGACAGAGTAGTTCGTATTATTTTTTTTTTTTTTCAAAGGATTTTCTCTGGCACTCACCGTGTGAGGGCTTCTCAAAGATTAATGACATCTGTTAGCACAGTGTGCCTGGGAGGTGACAGGATGTGTCAGGAGGACACCTGTTTTGGCTGGGTGGCACTCAGCCCTCTAACAAGCTCACCAGCTCCAGCCAGGACACCATCAGGTGTCTCTGCAAGGGCTGGGAGTGTGACAGGCACACAGGAGCAGAGCCTGCAGCTGGGAGAATGCAGGAACAAGTGTCTGTACTTAGGGCATGGGGCTGTGATAAAACAGCTGCTTTGCTTGAGACTTGCTCAGGTTTTGTGAAATGTTAACACTCAGCCAAAAGAAAGCAGAGCATGAACCCTGCAGTGAGCTGGGAAGCTTCCAGCTTGCTTTGCAAGCAGGTGGACAAGTTGTGACAGAGCATTGTCATCTCATTCTCAACATGTGCAAACTGAAACACACCGAAATAGGGACAGAAAGCAGCCACTGGTGTAGTGTGCCTGACTGGGAGCCTGGGCCTTGATTTTGAAGAACACCTGCTGCTCCATAAACATTATAATGTTCTAATTGTGATGTCTAAATAGCACATTTTCCAATGTGAGGGTTTGGTGACACTGTCAATCAGGCCTTGGGGTTGAGGCAGGCATCAGGTGATCATGGACAGTGACAAGTGACCCTATCTCAGATTTCTCACCCCACATCTCTGGCAAAGGCTGGGAACCCACTCCAAGGGAAGCATCCAATAGTCCTGAAAATGGGCCAGTCCCCTAGCAGGTCCCCCAGCAGGAAATCAGTGCTGGAAATCAGCCACAGAGGAGGCAAGGTTCTGCAGGTACCAGGATCTGGAATGTGACATTGGCTATTGTCACCCAGTCTGGCCTCCAACAGATTAACTGCTACCTTAGACAGCAAAACTAGCCCTGAATTACCTCTCCTTTCAATTAAGTCAAAATACTGGATGGAGATTTTTCCTTCCCACGTCCTGTCAATGAAAACCTTTCCTAATGATTATTTTTTTAAAAAAAATCTGATCTCACTGCCATCATTTTCCACAGGACAGGGATAAATACCTTAGTTTGCTTCAACTCTTATTTAAAACATAATTTTAGCATTGTTTCATAACATAATCAAATCAACTGAGCTGTACAGGCCAGTAGTACCACAACCACCCTCAGCATCCCACGTGGATGGAAGATCCCATTCCCTTGTTGATACACAAACTACAAAATCCCCTCCCTGTTCTCTGGGAACCTGCTGAAATCACAGACTCGTTACAAAAGCCTGTTTCAAATAAATAAAGGGATTGCTCAGCCTGGAGAAAAGAACCTTCAGGGTGACCTAATTGTGGCTTTCCAATATCTCAAGGAGCTCCCAAGAAAAATGGAGAGAGACTCTTTCCAAGGGATGGAGGGACAGGACACAGGGAATGGGTTCCCAGTGCCAGAGCTGGATGGGATATTGGGAATGAGGAATTGTTCCCTGGCAGGGTGGGCAGGCCCTGGCACAGGGTGCCCAGAGCAGCTGGGGCTGCCCCTGCATCCCTGGCAGTGCCCAAGGCCAGGCTGGACTCTGGGGCTTGGAGCACCCTGGGGTGGTGGGAGGTGTCCCTGCCCATGGCAAGAGGTGGAACTGGGTGAGCTTTAAGGTCCCTTCCAACCCAAACCTTTCTGGGATTCCATGAATAGTTCAGACACTGCCACAGAACCAAAGCTGCCCATCCTGGACAGAGCATTTTGACAGTCAGTAATCCACTGCTTTGGGGATCTCCCAGGTCGTAGCAGAGCAGAGAGAGAGAATAACTGGGTAATAGAGCCAGTCCCAGCACACGTTCACACTGCTCTCCACTGCAATGTGAGAAACAGCTATTCAGTCTGAGGAGAGCATAACTAATTAAAAGGTCTCATATGTTGTATAGAAAGGAGCAGATTTTTTGATAAGAGTGCACTCATGTCAGTGCTGCAATACCTGCCTTTCTCTAGTTGGACAAAAGCTGATATAACCAATTTTCTCACACAGAGAAAACCAAACACAGTTCATGGGTGAGTGACCACTACTTAATTGACATTACTTTTTTATGTACAGGATAATCTCTCAACATGAATTTCATTGCAGGCAATGGAAAGGGAATAAAGGAAATAATTTAGAGTATTAGAGGAGCTTCTTCCTTTTTTCAAATCTTGTTTTCACTTTGAGGTTAGTTGAATTTGCTTGTATTTTTTTTTTCTAAATTCATGGACCAGAGCACTTATATTATCTCTATGGCTTATAGTAAGTACTTATATTATGTCTAGTCCTCATAGTCTGGCAGGTTGCTGCCTAACAGATGTGTAGGTATAGTACAGTGTGTATACAGATTTATATATTTATAAATATATATTTTTGTATTTTATATTTATTTTATATATTTATAAATATATTTATAAATATATACATATATGTAAAAAATATAAAAAAAAAATATATATATATATATATGTAAATCATGCATGGGACAAGAGCTGAATAATAGTCTCCCAGGGAAAAACCTGGAACTCTGGGGGGAAAACAAAATACAACAAAAATGAAATTTTGTAATTGTAAAGATTTTGGAAAAGCAGCTGAAGAAATTATTTGCGTAACAATCCTCAAGTGACTGTAGGATATATAGGAATAAAAAAAAGCCATCAAGGCAGGTATAACAAAACACCAGTGTTAAATTGTCTTGGTAAACAAAATCCTGTCCTGAAAGCTTTCAGCTTCATTGACAAAACCACAGAAAAATCAAAGCCCACCCAGCTGGAATAGTCTGAGAGGAGCTGGAGGAGCCAGACATGCTGGGTGAGCAGATGCCTTGAGAAATTACCCCCAGGAAATAGGTAAGAGAGGGCAAAAGGCAGTGGGGCAGTGGGATTCAGAGGAACTCACCTGAACACCTCCCTGGAAGCACTGCAGGCAAGGATGGTCCTGTTAATGAAGCCTTTTAATGACCATTTGCACTCTGTTTTTCTTCTCTCCGTGTGAAGGTCATTTTGAGCAGCGTCATTTGCAAACAGCTCTTGCAGGTGCATTTTGCTTTTGCTTTTCTTTCCCATCTCCTCATCCCGTGTAGAGCAGTGTAACAGTTGGGTGAGTCACTAAGTGGAAATGGATGAGAAGAGTGATCTTTTCTCCTCCAAAATGCAAAGCTGGAGGAGACATTAAGTGCATTGAAGTGAGGAGTGATGTTGCAGACTGGCCCTCAGCTGGGAGCTCCTAAAAAGTGCTTACATTTACTTAACCACTAAACAATCAGGTTGGAATTGAAGCAAACAGCACCCTCTACACACCCAAATCCCCAAATATGGGATGGAACATGGAAAAATAAGTGTATATTATCCTGGAAACCCTTTCTGCTGCTTTTGTGGGAAATTGGAAGGGAGTATTATAATGAAAGCAGACCTTTTGTTTTCTATTTCAAACAAGAGATTGTTGTCTATGCAGGGAACAGATTTCCAGGACGCTTTACTCAAAAGCAAGTAATTAATCAAAAACCCTTTTCTTCCTCTAGGAGGACAAGAGAAATAAAAGGTTGATTATTTTAGGGCTCATGACCATCTGGAGAGGGATGGATTTGGGGCACACAAAGAGTTAAAAGCACCAGAGACAGGTCTGCATGCAGAGATTCTTTCTCCAGCAGGAGGCCCAGCAGGTGAGACACAGGTGATTTTCCTGGGCATAGGTCTTTGGATATAACCACATTTCCAGGTGGTTTTCCTGGGCATAGGTCTTTGGATATAACCACATTTCCAGGCGGTTTCCTGGTCTTTGGGTATCTTTCCAAAAGGAGCCCCAGCAGGAAGGGCATGCCTCTTTCTGCCTGAAGCTGAACCTGAGGCTCGTGGGGTTCCTGGGAGTTTGGGGTGGTGATGCAGCAACGAGAGGGTTCTGACCAGGGTTATTGCTTGGGAGTTAAGGGAAAAAGCAAGATTTGGAACAGAGTATTTTCAAAATAAAAATGGATGAAGAGCAATTCTCAGTTCTCTCTAGTGGGCTCCACATCCCTGGAAGCATCCAAAGCCAGACTGGACAGGGCTTGGAGCAACCTGGGATAGTGGGAGGTGTCCCTGCCCTGGCTGGGGTGGAATGGGATGGGCTTCCTGATCCCTTCCAACCCACACCACTCCATGATCAATATTATTTTTTTTCCTCTTCTGGGAGAGAGTGTTTGTAGCTGTGTGCTCCTGAACAATCTCTCAGGAAGAAGAATTCAGCTGAAGAGCTAAAATGGCCTTTCCAGACACATTAATTCCCTTTCTTGAGAGGGCCTGCAGGACAAGAACACTCCAGAAGAAACTTCTATTTACGAGTTCTAATGGCTCTACACGCAATGATTTCTTTCACGAGACATCTCAACCACTTCTAATGTATTCTTACATTTTCAAACAGGAAGCAAATGTAGGGGAAAATGCTGCAAAGCAGCTCTCCCTGTGATGGAGTCATTTTGTATTCCATTAGATTGTGCTGCTCAGCTGAGCTTTTAAGGTGGAAGATAAACAGGTGAGGAAAGGCTTCTTATTAATTAAAGGCACGCACTGCCAATTGTAAGGGTGATCAAATATTGGTTCAGCCTCACCACTGCTGCTCACTTTTTACCAGGTGTGAGGATATTTGCTAAAGATGACAGCAGTGCCCAGCAAAGCAGAGTCTGCATGCAAAGTTCCTTTCAGGTCAGGTCTGTGCAGGCTGACAAGACAAAGGCTTATGAGAAAAACAGTGCAACAAGTGCAAAGGGGCCATGGTATTGAACCTGAAAACCAAATCTGTTCGTTGCTTGGGTAGGGAAACCAGGCCCTTTGTAAGCACTTTGCTTATTTATTGTAAGTGCTGCAGCTCAGCTAATGATTTTTGGTTTAGTTGGAGTTCAGATTCTCACTTTCATCAGCATTATCTTGCCAAACACATTCCCAAGCTTACTTTAATTTAGGATTTGACACCAGCGATTGCCTTTTTTTTTCCCTCAAAGGATGAACTAGTCCACCATAAAATGGAATATTAGGCAATTTATTGTGCTAATGACTTGCAGAAAAAAGCCAAATTGCACTGATGATGGATTATATTGAACAATAACCCCCCCCCTCATCCCAACTCTCAATGAGCATATAGTTGAGCTGTGGTTAGCTGGGAATTCCTGGGAAGAGCATCCACACTGCAGCCAGCCATGCTTCAGCAGGAGCCACATTCCCAGTGGAACAGCACCCATCTCCCTCACATCTGGAATTGTGTCTCATTACCCCCCAGTTTTAGCTCAGCTCAAAAGGCTGCTGTTATCATGGCATATGGCATTTCCTACCTGATTGCTTCACAATCTATCCTCTGATTCCAAGCAAGCTGAAAGAGAAGTTAAGATTCAAGAGCATTCAGGTTTGCATCAGTTTTTTGCAAAGAGAGAGAGTCAAGTAGAAGAATCTGTCATCAGTGCTCATCAGCGAGAGAGGAGCTCAGCCAGGAAAGAGGAATCTGCAGGAAGCAGCTCTGCACAGCTCCCAGAACTGGCACTCAGTAACTTCAACAAAGGCAACATTGAACAAAAGATTCAGATGAGACTATCAAAAATATTCTTTTGAGTTGGATCAATAACAAGATTCAATCAGACACTGGAAAAGCTGTTCGGTGACAAGGGAAGGAGACAAAGTAATCAGCCCTAAGGGAGGAAGAAAATAAAGGAATCAATGTAATTGGAGGAAAATGAGAAAGTGGCTGAAGAGTAACCCAGCCCCACTGCCATCAAAATCTGAGCAGCCAGAATCAGAGGAAACAGCTCAAACAGAGAGACTCTGCCAGGTTCAACAGCACTTAGAAACCCAGCAGTGTCAGAAGGCTTCAGTGGGATGAGCTTGGACCCCTGCTAATTACCAGATGAAAACACTCCTTTCTAGCAGACAATTAGTGGGATTTTCACCAACAAGAATGGAAACACCTGCCACCTCAGGGTCTGGTCAGTCGAGATTTCCCTACACACATTTTCATGGATTTCTCCTCCAGTGACTGCAACCGCTACCTCAGGGCTCAGAGTTAAGGCTCCAGCAAAAACATCATGGAACTTATTTTAAAGTGTTTAAATACAACTCCCTTTGGGTTTATGTCATCTGCATTGCTGAAACCAAGCGTTCATTTATTTAATTTCTGTTTCTTTTCCTGTTTGAGAAAAAATTATTGGTCAAAGCCTGCTTCTTCCCCCAGCAGTCCTTGCACACACTCAGACCTTATCCCCATGACAGGGGTAGGCAATGCCATCCCACAAAAGGCAGGAACAGTGGTCAGGAACTGGGTTAGGGACACAGGGTTGTGTCAGCAGTGACACTTCAGCACTGCTGTAACAACACTGAAAGACAGAGCAGCGTCTGAACGAGCCTGTTGTGAGAATGAGCATTTTCAGTGTGTTCTGTAGCAGAAAATATTGTATCTGCTATAAAAACAACAGCTTCTCTAAATGATTAAACTCTTGAGCTTCTTTCTAGCAATTAACAAGCTTTGAACATTGTTTACAGTGTTGGTTGTATGGCATCATTGCTTTTATCCTCCAGAGTAGCAACAAAGATTCCACATGAATTAAATCCCATTTTCTTTTCCTCTACATCACATGTGAAAAAAATTCCTTCTAGTAATAATTACCTAGGACAATATAAGGTTCAGCATTGGTTTGTAGGAAAAAATGGCTGTTTATTTCCTGGTTAGCATTAGTAGAAAAGCTGAAAACATCCAGATGAGTGACTGCAGCACTGCAGTGAGTAGGGTTTGGGGAAAGCTGTTCCAAAACTGTCTCTGAGTATAAATAAGGCCTGCTGTGCATGGGGTGGGTTCATTTTCCAACACAGCACAAGAGTTAAGAGGGATGACTTCCTAAGAAGCATCCAAGGCCAGGTTGGATGGGGTCCTGATCAACCTGGTCTAGTGGAGGTTGTGCCTGCCCATGGCAGGGGGTGGAACCAGGCAATCCTTTCCAACCTAAACCATTCCATGGTTCCATGGGGATTTTTTGGCTGCCTGAACATGAGCACAACCCTTTTGGCACCAACACAGCAGCACTCACATGAAGGAATCTGTCCAGCTGTGCTCTTTGATCAGGGGAGATGTTCATACCTGGAGGTGTTGCCATCCTGGACAATCCCATCCACTTCAAGGACATCCACAGTTATATTTCCCAGTCTAGACAGGGCCTCTGTTCAGACAAATCTCATTCTCTGCTTTATGGTAAAACAAGACAGTACCTGATGTCCCTAAATCCTACTCCATCTCTCCATTTCAATACATGAATTAGTTACTTGTGAAACAATGAGTAATTTTATTTTTCATGGGTGAATGCTTATCACTCACATAGAAAAACAGGCTGGAGCATATACTGCAAGGGAACAAAGCCAAATGTTTCAAAAATTCAATCAAAACCTACAGAAAACAGTAAGAAGGAGGTGTGACTAAGACAACAGGCAGAGATTCAGCTTCCTGCTCTCAATGCCTGATGGCACCAAGCGTGTCATTTGTCATGCTGTGTCTGGGTCCCCATCTCTAAAATGAACACAACAGCCACCAATGCACCTCAAGTCTATGTGGGGAGGTTATTTTGGAACCTGCTTCCTTTTCCATTGGTTTCCATGGAAAATTATCATCTTCTTCTGCTAACAGTGTTCATTTTGGTAAGACAAACAAGCTGAGAGAAAACCAAGAAAATGGAGATAACTGATTTTTTCCCATGCACAAGAAGCAGAGGGTGTGGGGTGTGGGGTAAAAAGGCAGCAGCAAACCCAGCAGGTGAGTCCAGGGAAAAGCACTTTTGGTGCAGCCATCCCTGCCTGGCAGATGAGGGGTGGGAACCCTCTCACAGCTCCCTGCTCTTCTGCATTCCCACCCTGTCTGGCACTGGCTTTCCTCACCCCAGAGTCGTTGCTGGCAGCCTGGAGCTCCCACAGCTCCCCTGCACAACACACTCCCAACCTCTTTCCACACCTCACTGGTGCCAGTGAGACTTCCCTGTTTTTAACAGTCACTGTGTGGGTCAGTCCTTCCCCAGAAAGAGGATTCACATCCATAGGAATTTCACTCCTTTCCATGAGCAGAGCCTTCCTTCAGCCATCCACAGATTAAACATTCAGCCAAAGCTACTCAGAGTTACTCACTGCTGAATGGGAAGGGCAGCTCAACTCACCTGACACAGAGAGAACAACTTCAACGTGGGATGAGCAGTCCTTTAGAAAAGCTTCCTTCCCCTGGCTGGAGGTTCATTTAAAGCTGTGTTTTGTCACAGACAACTTTTATAAAAAATCCTTTCCTTAGGATTTTTCCTCCTGAGAAGCTGAGAGGCCTCAGGAACAAAATGTAAACAATGGTTATCTGCTGCTGTGGAGTGCAACAGGTGCATCTGGGATTGGCCCATGTTGGATGTTTGTAATTAATGGCAAATCACAGCCCAGCTGGCTCGGACAGAGAGCCGAGCCACAAACCTTTGTTATCATTCTTTCCTATTCTATTCTTAGCCAGCCTTCTGATGAAATCCTTTCTTCTATTCTTTTAGTATAGTTTTAATATAATATATATCATAAAATAATAAATCAAGCCTTCTGAAACATGGAGTCAGATCCTCATCTCTTCCCTCATTCAAGAACCCCTGTGAACACCACCACAGTGTTTAATGCAGGTGATGTGGAATATGAAGAGATTTTTTTTGGCTCTGTATATATTACCCTTTTTGGATCAGAGGTACAGCATATTTTGGCTTTAAACTGAAAGAGGGAAAGTTTGGAATTGGACATTAAGAAGGAATTGTTCCCTAGGAGCAGGGATGAGGCCCTGGCACAGGGTGCCCAGAGAAGCTGTGGCTGCCCTGGGATCCCTGGAAGTGTCCAAGGCCAGGCTGGAGGGACAATAGGGAAAAGATTCTTCTTTTAAATGTACAAAACTAGGTAGTTATAAACCACTCCATTTTGATGGCACATGGTGGCAGCCACACAGTGCTGCTGAAACCAGGGGCCTTGAGCTTTGGTGGAAGGGCACTAAAGCACATTAAACTCACACACAAGGAAGAGGGAGCAGAAAGATAATTCCTATTCTGAACAAAGCATCTGCTAAGGAAGCAAGGACCTGAGAGCAGCTGGATTTAGTACAGCTGTTGGGCATCTAAACAATCCAGTCAAACAGCACATTCATGGAGACCTTGAGAGATATATCTATGTCCTGTCTGTCCATCTGTATTTCCTCTCAGATCTGGCTTCATTTTAATTTCAAAGGATTTAGGGAATTTATGAGCACTTGCCAACAGCTTGATAGCAGTAGATCCACAATGGAATATCCTAACTGGAGTTAAACCCAGTAATGTGCCACACTGCTCATTTAGTGTGGCAAGTATCTCAGGGCAACATGCAGAGCAAGCAAGCATTTTGGAGGCAAAGGACCTCCAATACAGCCAAACATCCAAGCATTTAGTCTGCAGTTTAGATCACAAACCCAGCTACTGATGGTTTGGATCCTCCGAGCTTTTCCTCTGTCACTGCTCTTTGCCAACAGGAGACAAGGGGACATTACAAAGTGTCCCCTTTGGTAGCCCTGGAGCGAGTGGCACGGATTGCCACGTGTCAGGACACTGCCACACCCCCCTCTCTGGCATTTAACTCCAGCAGGAACCACCTGAATCCATCTGCTCTGAAAGAGAGATGACATTTCCATGAGACCAAATAAACCCAGGAATGGCAGATGGTGTGTATGTGTGCCGGGAGGGAGGCGGGGAAAGGAGAGCGTGGGTTAAAAAAAGGACCTGCCCCAAATACAGCCTGAACCACAATGAAATGGGAAAGGGGAAGGGGAAAAAAGGCAAACTTTGACAAAGGCATGGGGAGAACACTAGGGGCAATCACTTTGATCAGGGTGCAGCTCTGTGCATCCAGAAAGCAAAAAGGGAATCAGAGAGCCAGGTGAAATGGAGGATCATGCACTTGGTGCCTCACATCCTTGAGAGCAAATATGCATGGCTGGTGCTCTCCCAAAAATGTCCAGCAGCAAAGCCTTCAGCAGGACACACCACAGCTGGCCAGCAGTGCCCAGATGAGGGGGAAGCTGACCTCAGACTCGTGGCCCTCCTCTGCTTCTGTTCAAACACCCACCCATTGTCTGTCCTCATGTCCAGGCTACACCCCAAACCACCCCAAACCCCTGACAAAGAGCCCAGTGGTTATGTTGAGGAGTTTTTGGAGTGTGTTACATAAGCACAGCAAATCCATCAGTGTCTTGGAGATCACCATAGAAACAGGCTGCCAGCTCGGTGCAGGAGGCAGAATCCCTGATGTCAGCCTGGAGAAGATGCTGATGCGCCTGGCCCAACACACAGAGATCCCTCCCTCCCTCCCTCTCTTCCAGCACCTGGACTCCTGGGGCCCATTCTGTCTCCCCTTTTGGCCACTGGAGGGTGGAGGGAGAGTGGAGGGAGGGTTTCCTACTCCCTGGAGAGACACAGAAGACACCAAACCATTTTCTACCAAAGCAAATGAGACACCGAGGCTCTATTCCAAATAAAAGACAAAAAAATGGAAATAGCTACCTGGATATTTCTGTATGAAAAAGCTGTGCTCCAACTCTCTGAAGGACACCCAGAGCATGTGAATGTGCAGTGGCTGCTGCCATCACTCCATTTTTGGTGCTGCCTCATTCTTCTTTCAATGACCTGGGCCATGAGAATGTTTCCTTCTGCCATAGCTTTAGTGGGAAAAATTTAGGAGAAATCACAACATAAGGAGATGACTTTCAGTGTTTGCATGATAATTGATTACTACAAAACAAGGACCCTAATTCTGGCTTAATTAAGCTGCACAGTGTCCAGTTTTCGCCAGTACAAACAGAGAAATCCCACAAGCCACGAGGCCTGAGGCTCTGCTGGAAGTGAAAAATGGGATAAAGAAAAATGGGATAAAGAAAGATTTAGTGCTATTTGATGGGACATGCACTCACCAGGCTCCTCCTACAGCTCCTCCATTTCTCGGATTTTGGGGTTGAACTAGAGAATTTTCCATGGGCTTCATTCCTTTCTGAAGTATCTTCCTAGACAAGTGCCCACTTCTCAGTGGACCTCACATCATGTGAAGTAGGAATTACATGTGTTTCCACATAGTTCTTCAAATTAATGTGCAACAAATGGATTGATTGAATTAATAATTCATAAATGCTAATTGTACTTGAATGGAAAAGTGTTCAACCATTACCGTGTTCATTGACCTGAAAATACATCCCTCAGTTTAAAGTGTTTCTCTAAATTTTAGTCTGATGACAGCAAATCTTTTAATCACTCTCTTGTAATTTTGTGACTTCAATTTAAAACCATTGCAATCCTTTAAAAAGAATTGACATTTAGTCAAACAAAATGATGAATTTCTTTGCACCACAGCAAGCACTCAGATGCTCACTTTATCTCAAGCTTAAAAAGTTAGCCAAAGCTTGCCCTGAACTGAATGAATTTTAAATATGCATTTACTCAGTAATTATGGCTCAGTAAAATTTAAACTCCAAGGAAATACAGAAATATTCTAATGAGTGGTACTGAAAACTAAACTGCTTCATTTTGTTTCATGTTATTTTCCATGTTTCCATGTGCAGCCACAAGATCAGTTGAATTCTATTTCCCATTGCTCTCCTTGAAATGTTTATTCTCTGTACATTCAGTTTTGTAGTCCCAAATTTAAGGACAATTTAGGATAGTTAGTAATCCACAACTTAATCTAGAATACAAGTCCACAGAATCTTTTGGCTTTTTTCCCCCCCACATCCTTCTGTTATATCCTATGATTAATCCTCTTGGCTCTTAGGAAAAACTCCTTCTCCAGAGGTTTGTCCAGCCCTGGAACAGGCTGCAGTGGAGGAGCCACTGTCCCTGGGGGGATTTTAAAGACTTGTACAGGTGGCACTTGGGTACCTGGTTCAGAGGGGGCCTTGGCAGTGCAGGGGGAGCTGGATTTGTCCTTCCCAACCTCATGGACTCTGTAATTCCCTGCTTATTGGGAATATTCCCCAATTATTCCCACTCAATGCTATCATACAAATATAGCAGTATTATTTATTTACACATTTTGTTATGTTTGATTTCTTTTAGTGAATTCAAGTTGCTAAGGGCAGCATGCAGAGACCGAGAGGACAAACAGCAAATTTTTGAGGAAATGTTTCCTTTCCTTTCCTTTAGTGAGAGAAATTTAGGAGAAATCACAACATGAGGAGATGACTTTCAGTCATTTTTATGACAATTCATTACTGCTAAACAAGAACTCTAATTCTGGCTTAATTAAGCTGCACAGTGTCCATTTTTCCCCAGTACAAACACTCGTCTTGGCCCTTGATCACCCATCAGTGTCAGTGGTGGTTCAGTGGAATATTTTACTCTGTTAGCACCTGGGATTTTGGGGAGAGAGGCTGGGTTCACCTCTCTGTGTTTGGGTTTACTCTTGGTGTGTGATCCAGCGTCAGTGTGAAGTTTCCTAATGAATTCACTGCTCTTTATTCCCAGCTGCTATGGAAATAGGAAGCAAGGTGAACTAGGGAAAAATCATCTCCCCATATGAACTGAAAGAAATGCTCCTCAAAAACCAATTTGTACTTTTGTACCAAGATTGGTATAAAAGCCAATCTGCTCCAATTAGGAAAGCAGAAACAGTAAAGTCCAACTAGCACATAAATACTACAGGAGCAAAAGTCCATCCTCCATAAATATATTCGGAAAAAATGATTTTTGCTTTTTGCCTTTAGATATTTGTAAACTTAAACAAAATAAATCACCCCCATGAATATGATACTGTCTCAGTCATTGTTTCCTCACAGCTCAAGGAATAACTGCATTTTGGACAGGACAAAACACTTGGAACCACATAACTCATGGGGAGGTTCTCTGAGAAACAAACTCCTTTTTAGGGGAATGGAGATGTAGAAAAAGTGACAACAGGAGAAAAGTGGGGACCTGTTGTAATAATTCAGTAGTAACAAAAATTTGTGAGGTTTTTTTCCCTTCTTTCTGTAGAGGAAACTTATTTGCTGATACTTGTGGCAAGCACCTTATCTTCAATTCATTCCACTCCATCCTGCATCCAGCTATGCTCAATTTGATCCCCTCTATACAGACATGACTGTGCCTATCACTGCTGGGCACAAAAACCCCACCAGCCTTAGCCAAAAACCAGCAGCCACACTCAGCTGTAACGTTCAGCTCTCCCCCTGACTGGCTTCCAGCTTCACAGGTTGGCTGTGTGTGCTCTAATGAAATACCCCCTCCATTTCACTTTCTTTGCCTGCCATCAATTCCACTGAATTATGACAGATTCCTGGAATCCAGGCTGGGGTTTTTTTGTTGTTGTTTCTTCCCATTTAAGATAGATCTTGCAAAGGAGTGGTCCAAAAACCGAGCATTGGCCTTGCTGTCCTCTGCATCTTTGCAGAATTATTTCTTGGGTTTTTTTTAGTGTGGAATAATTCATGTTCCAAACAAAGGCTCATGACTGTCACTGACAATAAAATCTTAACTTTCCCTGCATTGCTTTCTGTTCCCTAATGAGTTGAAGATGTAATTTTGGCTTTTTCCTACTGTTGATGTGATCTGGAGAGATTTTCACTTTGCTGGCTCACCAGCAACAGCGAGAATTTCTTTTTCTCAGAGGAAGGGGAAAGTTTAAAGCTCAGCAGCATGAAGGGTTTGTATTGTTGTTCCAAGCACACATTACCTTCAAATTTATGCAAGCTGAATCTCATATGCCAAGTCTTCAAAACTAATCTAGACTCTCTCACCATCCCCTGTGGTTTGCACAAACTGAGAAGTTTATGGGCCAAACTGTTGAAAAATGCCTCTGGATTTGTTTCCAGCGCTGGCACGTGCAGAAAGGGATGTGCAGACACCAATGCTTTTGTTTCACAGTCAGTGTGCCCACTTGGCTTTGTGTGTGAGAGCCATGAGGAGCCACAGAGCTTCACCCTGGCAGGGCTGGGCCTCCCTCAAACGTGACAGCACTCTCCAAACACAAATGTCCCACCAAGTTCAGGAAGGGACAATGACATTCAAGCAACACGTCCAATGCCATCAGCAGGCTGTCACACAGATTCTGTCTAAAGGAACTCTATCTGGAAAGCTGTTGTTTTCTCAGTGGTAGTGGATATGTCCCTGCCACTGAAAATGTGAGCACAACACCACAGCCCTCCACCCTCAACTGATTTATGGAATCACAGAATCTTTAGGGCTGGAAAACTCCTCTAAGATCCTACACTGCAACCATAAACCAAGTACCGCCGTTATGTTCACCATTAAAAATGTCCCCAAATGCCACATCCACACATATTTTGAGTACTTCCAGGGATGGGGACTCTCACCTGGCTACTCATTTGCTGAGGAAATATTTCCTAATATCCACCCTGAGCCTCCCCTGGCCCAGCCTGAGGCCCTTTGCCCTTGTCCTGTCCCTGTTCCCTGGCAGCACAGCCCGACCCCCCCTGGCTGTCCCCTCCTGGCAGGGAGTTGTGCAGAGCCACAAGGTCCCCCCTGAGCCTCCTTTGCTCCAGGCTCAGCCCCTTGCCAGCTCCCTCAGCCCCTCCTGGGGCTCCAGCCCCTTCCCCAGCTCCGTTCCCTGCCCTGGACACGCTCCAGCCCCTCCAGGGCTCTCTGGCCAGGAGGGCCCAGAACTGGACACAGCCCTGGGGGTCCCTGAGCAGGGCCAGCCCAGGGGACAGGCCCTGCCCTGGGCCTGTGGCCACCCCATGGCTGGCACACCCAGGGTCCATTGGGCTCCTGTCCAGAGTCAGCAGTTCAGTGTCCCTGTCCCTGCCAGGCTATTTTACCAACCTGTCCTTTGGCTCCCAAGAGGATGATCCCAGACTCTGTTCAATGGTCCCCAGAGACACGACCAGGAGCAATGTCCATAAACTAAAACAAAATAGTTCCACCTCAATATGAGGAAAAACTTCTTTATGCACAGCAGCTGCCCAGAGAGGTCCTGGAGTGTCCCTCTGTGGAGACAACCCAAACCCTCCTGGATCCATTCCTGTGCCACCTGCTCCAGGTGACCCTGCCCTGGCAGGGGGTTTGAACTGGACGATCTCCAGAGGTCCCTTCCAACCCCAGCTGATTCTGTAACCTCTCCGCAACTCCTGGGCAAATCAAAGTAAAATAAAAGTGAAATAAAACTTACAGGTCACTCCCAGAGGGTGGGATGGGCAGGAAGGAGGGAGGTTGAACTCCTCCTGCCCTGCACAGTTCTCCAGTTCTGCAGGCAGAGACGGCTCTTGGCCCTGTGCTGTAAGAACAGTGAAAAATCCAACATGTACCTTGCAGTGTTACAGACACTGAGCTGAAACTCTTAAAATAATAATTATTAATATTACCTTGGAACCACCAGGGGAGAGCCAGGGTGGAATTCAGTGCAGCATGGACAGGGACAGTTTGCTCCAGAGGCTTCTTCCCCTCCACAGCACAGAGCTAACCCAGCTCCTGATTCAGGAAGCAATCCCTCATCCATTGTAATTTGCTGCACTCAGCATCTGCAAAGAAACCTTCATTAAAAAATTAAAAAGACTGCTATTTGATAAAACCTCTTTAAAAAAGTATCATTTTTCTGTAATCAAGAAATAATCCAAATAATCCCTTCAGAAATTCTTTTAAGAGTGAAACTAGAATTTGACAATGACTTGAATGAATGTATTTTGCCATTTATAAAAGTGATCAGCATTTATCTCTTGATACACATTAGAGATACAAGCATTCTTTGAAACAAAGGTACATCTTTTTTTATACAGGAAAGTTGCAGTCCTCTTTTAAATTGCAGTATTACCATTTCTGGATTAGAAGAACAAAACCATTTCAGAGATTCAAAACCCCAAAATCAAGCAGCTCTGACAGTTTTAGATGAAGAATTAGAGTGAATATTATTTTCTGCAATACCTTCATCAAAGAATGTAAATTACAGTGCTCCCTTTCCCTGATTAAGCCCAGTTTTAGCCTCCTGACAGCTTCTTGAGAAAATGCTCCCAGACTGGTCCAGCTCCTCCAGCAAGTGAGAACTACAAGACACAAGGACAGATCAAGGGCAGCAGAGAGAGCGTTATCTTTTCCCACGTTATTCAGGCAGAAAAGGTAATTTTCTGTACAAAGAAGCCTGCAATCCATTGTTTACAGGCAGACGTAACACCTGAATAAAAGACAGTCATGGCCATGGTTTCTGTCACACATTATGGCTTTCTGACTCCTTTTCTTCCACTGCCTTCTGCTAATACTGCTTGCAGTTCACACCAGAGCACTGGGGTGCTGTTCATGGCCTGACTGGCCTTTTACTCTGTGTGCCCAAATTTCTGTCCTGTTTGGGTTCTGGGCACAAAGGGGATGGCAGGGGGTGAGCCAGGCCAGCTGTGCTGCTCAGCTGCTGTTCCTTGTTCTCTAAGCCCTGCCCCTGTTCCCTGAGCCCTGTTCCTTGTCCCTGTTCTATGCTCCCTGCCCCTGTTCCCTGTCCCTGTTCTCTGTCCCTATTCTATGTTCCATGTCCCCAGCCCTGGCCCCCCTCACTGCCACACTTTGCTTCCCCTGTGTATCTGCTGTCACCTCCATTCCCTCTGATGGTGCAGATAATGTCTTACACAAATCCAACATGGAATTTCTAATTGGAATAGAGTCAGAATAACACTCTGCAGGGTAGGATTTGTGTAGGGGCTTTCTGCAAATATCTCTAAGTGTTTAAGCCTTCCAAACACAAGTTTTAGGTTCCTGGTTTTTCACCTAATGAATATTCTCTGCTGGACTATTTAGAGATCACCTACAAACATTTTTGTTTACAGAGGAAGTTAATTAATACTATTAATACACCAGGGCATTCTTTTATCTGCTGCAAGTGCATTCAAGAATCTGCTGGGATTGAAAACCAAGGCAAAGCAGCCAAGGTTCATGAACCTTCCATATGAACCTCCAGCAAATTTTCAATGAACTTGGGCTGATAGAATATTCCCCCTTAAGTGATGTGAAAGCAGGTGCTTTGGATCCCTTCAAACTCCTGCCATGTGAATGAATAATTTTTAAAGTTCACCTGTAGTTAAGAATTCCAGGTTAACATAAAAAAAACCCCACATTAAAAAGAGCAGATTGGTCAATCCTCCCCAGGCCTTGATTTATTTCCATTCCATGAATTTTAATAACAGCAATAAAATTTGGAAAGGCCAGATGGACATGGAAACTCCATAGGACTAATGACACCTGGGTGATGAAGAAAGCCCTGTTCCAAAGGCCCTCTCAAGGTTGTGCAGCAAGGATTTAAACATTGGATTTCTGCTCTCAGACAAGTGTCCCATGTCCCTGGCCAGGGTTTATTTGGAGGAGGACTCTCCATTTGTGCTGTAAAGTGCCCCAAGATGAAGCACAGGGATGCAGAGGAATGCTAATGAGTGCACTGTGTGACAGCCAGCACACCCAACTGGGAGCCTGGTACCTTGATGAGAGCCCCCATTGCAGTGACTGATCTTTAACAGGATGGTTACAGCAAGTGGTAAACAAAGAGAGAAATAATGCTACTGGGGGAATTCACAGGGAGTATTTATAGCTCAGCCCGATGTATTTAACTAAATCAGAGCAAATGGAATCGATCCCTGATTCATTCAGGGCTCTATTCCACACACCAAACACAAAACCAGGCACCAGGAACTCATTAATGGGGATTTTCTAAGGCTCTTTGTCTCTTGCTGCAGCAGCTGCTTGTAGAGCGAGGGCAATGCACGCCATACATACACTTGGACATGTGATATACATTTAGGTGGCTATCAGGGGGTGGGAAATGCACTTTTGCACTTCTCCTGTATCTCTGAACGTTCAGACATCAGAGCCATGAAGAGCAGAGAAATCTGTGTGAGCTCCCTTGACCTGACAGGCCAGCAGCAGCTCTCCCAGCTCCAGCCCAGACAATCTCTTGGGCTCCTCTGACACAAACTACCACAGGGAACATTTCTCCTGGCCTCTCAGTCCAAGAGAGGGGAGAAAAGACCTCCAGAACTGCCCAAGGAAACATCCTCTTTATAGAGGCACAGGCAAAGAGCCCATGGGAGTCATGCTGGCTCTAAAAGCTCCCTTCACATGCAAAGAAAAAAAAAGGAAATTTCCATAATGCTGCAGGCCATAGACTGTCTCCAGTTCTGGGAAATTCACTTTGAAGTATATGGATTATAGGCAGCCATCCAAGCCACATATATAAATATCCCATGTAAGTCTGGGCTGCAAGACTTAATATTCTTTAAGAATAATAAAGCTCAACAGTTTTTTAGCTGAGTATAGAGGGGGAAAAAACCAAGTCAAATGATGTGCTGATACTGAAAATGCCAGAAATACCCTCCTTTCCTTGATTAAAACACAAAATGGCATCTGAAAGACAACACAGTTGTCATTTGCTTGTGGAAAACATTTTTAGGGTTTTGTGCATTGTGAATAAAACTTCAGCTGCTTCTGTCCTTGACTGCCCCAAAATCTGCAGGTAGGGCAGCAGCAGGAGCAGTTTGTGGTGTTTGCTGTCATTGAAACCTCTCCTGAGAGCCCTTCATAAATTGGAAAGTGAGCCAAGGGATCTCACAGTACATACAGAACAGCAAAGCCCTTTCAGAAAAGCATGAATGAATGACTGAATGAATGCAGGATGAATGCAGGGGTTAGTGAATGACTTGTTGTGCTAAACAAAGTATTTGAGCACTGAAGGCTCGCCCTGAAAGCAATCCCAACACAAACATTTATTTCCCTGCTACAGCTCACCCTGATCTCCAAAGGAGGCAAGCAGTGCTGGAAACTGAAACCACTCTTTACAGACCCTCAGAGCACATTCTTGTGGCAATTGCAAAACCAAGCTGTGTTTCCTTTTCCTTTTTTGACTGATAGTGAATGAGCATTTTGCTAAGGACCCCACACTGATTTTTGGGATGCTGATGCACTAGCTATCCCACTATCCCTGGCTATCAGCAGAATCCTGCTGGTCTAAATTCTCTGATTTCAGAGCACTGAAATGACAAATCTTTGGTGTGATGTCTGAGCCATGCAGGGAATCAGGAGGCTTTCCTTCACAGAATCTCTAGCTACACAGAAACTGTGTGCCTTCAGACTGTGCTGTTGTTTCACCACCCAAACCCCCAATTTCAGCTAAGCACACCAATGGTCTGTGGACTCCAAGCCAAATAACCCAAATCCTGCCTGTAACTGCAGCCTCCTCGCTTGTGTGATGAGACCCACAGAGGTGAAACACAGAACCCACACACAGCTCAAATCCAGCAACAAAATCTGCCAAATCCCCCAGGAGTATCTGAAACTTGTGTAAAAAGCAGAACATTTTGTATCCCTGGCCTAGTCACTACTCTTAGCATTTTTTTTTTTGTGAAATAAGGATGTTTGAGTTGCTGTGAAACCCACAGCAGGGTAGCCCAGAAGCCACAGAGGGCCTGGAAGCCCTGGGAGGGCCCAGCAGCACAAAAAGCTGATTTTCCTGCCATTAGCCCCAGAAAGCAGTTAGCTTTCCCAGAGAAACAATAGGAAATTTCTTGTATTTAATACTTAAACTGTGAATGAAATGTTAATAATGAATGTCAGCCTACTCTTAATTCCTATCAGTGCCAGCATATGCTGCAGTCTGCTCCATTTCCAGTGGGAAGGAGACCGTGGGCACTGCAGTCTTTTGTTATTAGAGCATTACAGGAGCAGTGTGAGGCTGTGCAGATGTAAATCTGTCATCATTTTCTCTAGGATAATATTTACAGTATTTCAGAGTGCATGTGTGTGTGTGTGTGCAGCATTTTGTAGCCACTTGGCAGCTTGTCTGAACATCTGCTTTCATGGTTGGTGCTCACCAAGGCCTGGTTCTTGCCATTCTGGTCTGGTTTGAACAATAACACTCTTGGTGGGAAGGATCTGTCACATTTCCTGTTCAGCACACCAGAAATTTCTTCTTTAGGACAGACATCCCACTGCAACTCGAGTGTAGGAAAGCCTTTGGGCAAGCCAAGAGGGCCAAGATCTTTAGTTAATTATGATCATCTGTTTTAAAAACCATTTTAAAATTGGTTTAAAAACCATTTTAAGACAAATCAAAGAAGGATCTTAAAAAAGTAGTTCATGAGGGAAAAAGGAGATGAAGAAAGAGAAATCATCACGTCACAAAGAGATGGAGGAAATGGCTCCGTGCATCGTGCACTGGTTTTCCTGTGCTGCCTCTCTCTTCTGAAATCCCATGGAGGTGAAAACACTATGCACAGCCACTAAAAGAACAGAGAAGCTGATACAGGAAAAAAAAATAAGGTAAGCAGAGAAGGAGAAAACTTTCATAGATAAAGCAACCAAGAAAAATTATTAAAACAACCCACAGCTTTTAGAAACACAAAGAAATTTTAATATACCATCAAAAAACTGGCAAAATACATCTCAAAGAGCATAAAAGAGAAAAAAGAACAATGGATCTGGCAGGATCATAAAAAATGAAACAAAAATGTTCACTCTAACAGCCACATTTATCCTTTTACAAAAGAGAGGCAAAAGGGCACAATCACACAGAGTTTGGAAGAAGCTATTTCCCTGTACACATAATGCAGCTGGAAATTAGTGCCCTGCATGTGAAAGGGATGGAACCTTGGAGCTGAAAAGCCACCTGACCTCTTTCCCTGCTCTGAAACCTGGCTGACCTCAATCAAAAGAACTCCTGGGGGATGTTGTCTCTCCTCTTGCTAAAAATTCTGCTGGAAACTTTTCTTCTCAGTGAATAATGAAGACCTCCCCAGTTACCTTGCAAGCTTTCTCTAATGCAACATCCCTCCCTGCCACTCACAGATTCCTCCCCATGTCCAACCTGCATACCATTTGGTGTGTTTGAAAGCCTAGCTCAGGAATCTGCTTTGCTGTGAGCACTGAGAATGGGGGGGACACCATTTACAGTGAGCTGTTACCTCCTTGGTGGATAAAATGGATTTTGTCAGCCTGCTGATGAAACAATCCCTTCTTCCAAACTTTCTCCTCCTTCTCCTCTGTTTTTTCCCCCTTGTGCCATTTTTGCTGCCCTCCCAGTCCCAGGCTCAGCAGTGGGAGCTGTGTCCCTTGTTGTGCTGGCTGAGCACTCCTCAGCCCTGTCTCTCCTGGGAAAAGCTGGCTCTGCTGCTTTAGGGTTCCCTA
>WBNP01000676.1:75693-80693 GCA_013401095.1 Passerina amoena | reverse complement strand
AATATTCCCAACAGTCAGGATGCACTACCTGCTGAAGCTCAGTCAGACTTTCCCTCTGAGGAAATTTCAGAAGACCCAAACGGAAGTTTAGGCTTCATGCCCTATTTCTGCATGGTTACAATCCCCCCTTATTTCAGGATATCCAAGCAGATTTTCCATGTCTGACTGACAGAATCCTCCAGGAAAGGGTTCAGGTGTATGGAGGGTACAGCAAAAGGAGTGACCCAGTTTGTGAAACTTTCCATTAAAGCCCTTTCGGTGAAAAACTGTAGACAAGACAGAAAATTGTAGACAAGAAAGAAAATGGTAAGCTGCAGCATGACTTGCAGCTTTAAAGAATTCCCCCTTTTCCTCTGGATAAATGAGTGACTAGGCCAGTGAGCAAACACGTAAATGTCAGCCTGGCCATCACCAGCCCTTCCCTGGGGTGTCAGCAGCAGGCAGGATGCTGAATGCTGACATTCCCTCCCTGTGACACCTCCAGCACTGAGATGTCAGCTGGGGAAGGAGACCCCACACACATCTGCTCATCCATGCTGCCCAGCAATGGGAAGCACTGGAAATGGGGATGGAGCTCATGGAAAAGCAGAGAGCACAGCACAAACATGTTTGGGATCACCCACGTCCCATCAGACCCAGACTGGGCACCAGGGCCAGCAGAAAGAAGCACAAAGCACAGGAAAACTCCTGCACAGGTGTTTCAAACCAAGTTAGAGCTTTTCCTGACATATTCCACTTCAGCAGCAAAGCATCATCTTCAGCTGCACTTTGCTGATGAGTAAAGTGTACTATTAAAAAGTTTAGTAGTTATTTTCTTCCCACTAAACAGATTCCTCCTTGTCCCTCTTTGCTCCCTCAATTATTTTTGTTCATGATACTTCTTCAGTGTTGGAATACTCCAAATTTGCATACTACATTTTATTTCACTCCTTTTTCTAGAAACTTTCTTGCCCTTATTAAGGCCACACAACAATGAAACAATCACATGCCTCAGCCTTTCAAAAGGGAATAATTTAACTCATTTGTGTATCTAAAGCTTGGACTTAGAGGGTCCTCGGTGTAAGGCAAACACAGTTGTTAAATACCACAGAATTCTGCAATGGTTTGGGGATTGGAAGAGATCTTAAATCCCACCCAGTGCCTCCCCTGCCATGGGCAGGGACACCTTCCACTGTCCCAGGCTGCTCCAGCCTGGCCTTGGGCACTGCCAGGGACCCGGGGCCTGCCCATCCCGCCAGGGAACAATTCCTAATTCCCAATATCCCATCCAGCCCTGCCCTCTGGCACTGGGAATCCATTATATTTTCCTAAACTATAGGCTGAGTTACTGTAATACCACCTAACTAGAAAAAGTATAGTTTGGACAACATTTTTGGAGTAAGATATTTCTCTATTTATTTGTCCATCTCAAGATAATGGGGGAAATTTGAATCATGTGCTTGCAGCAACTATTCTGAATAAGAAAATATCTCCCCCCAGTCAGCTCATTTGCACACCTTCCCATTGCTTTTTCCTCTTGTCCAGGCTGCAGCCTGAGCTGGCCCAAGTTTCAGACACATTTTCAGAGGCTCTAACCCATTTTGGCAGCACATGTGACAGTTCTGTGGCAGTCCCCAAGGAATGCCCATCTCCTGCTCTCCAGGACACCTCCCCTGAAAGTTTTGGCTTCCTCCCTCCAACATAACTCAGGTGCTGAAGAGGGATAGAGAAGAGGGATCAGACACAGGGTCCTACTTCCCTGTGTACCTCAGGGATTACCTGGAATGTGAGGGTTTCACTGCAGGCAGTAACCAATGACAGTAATTTCAGCAGCTGTTCCAATTTTTTTCCTCTCATATGGAAATGTGGAGCAGGAAAAAATGTGTCTGAAAAACAGATGAGGAGGGTTATAAAACGTCCAATGACAACTCTAAAGGAAGATTGTGTTCACACCTTTTGTAGTATGGAGTAAAGGGTGACTCAAGTCATTTAATCTGGCTTTTGTAACAGTCAACAATAAATTGATTGGTAAATAGATGAGGTTGTGTTAAATATATGCACTGGAAAATTAGGACCTTCATTTTCTAAAGTGCATGTATTTCTTAACTTTCTCAAAACTTAAGTCTTCCATTTTTAATGGAAGGGCATTTTCAATGTTCTCTCCTCCCTTGCAGATTGAATTTTTTATCAGCTAGCATGTATTTGAGTGGAATTGGTGTGCTGCTCATGAAGAAAATCTAACCTGAAATAGCTTTTCAGAGAGCTTAAGCAGTATCTTGGAATTGATTGATTTGAATACACAATTCACAAACCCTGAGATTGCCTTTTTAATGTCTCCCACCGACCCTGCACAAGCTACAAACACCTCCAGACACTCTGGAATTTTCTCAAACCCCAATAGCCAAGTGTACACTCCACAAAGAAACAATCCATGGCCAGCATTCCAACTTTTACTCCATATACTTTGGAACACCAGGTAAAGAGGGGGAAAAAAATCAGGATTCAGAACACTTATTAAAAGGTCAGGTGTGTGCTTCTGCCTGAGCTGTGCTGAAAGCCAAATTCTAGAGAAGAATCCACAGAAATGCCTCAGCCCTGTGACCAGTATTAAAAGGAAATCTTCAGTGTATCAGAAAATTTCAGTTGTTTTAACAGAACAATTGGGAAGAGGCAACATTTGAAGAATTCACAGCAAAGCTGTGTAGGGTTTTACAAACCAAGGACGTGTTAAAGACAGCCTGAAACGATTAGGGAACTAATATGTTCTGTGGCCTTTACTGCAGGCCAGGAATAAAGAATTAATCTCCTTCTGGGGTGGCTGCTGGGATATGAGTCACTTTTACATTTGCTGCTTAGATAGATTCCCCAATGATGGCTGCAACACACCTACACTACACCCCCCACAGAAGGTAAACAATTTATTCTTCATTGCTGGCTGTCACTGCTACAATCACAACAGGACAGAGCTCCATTTCCTAAATGGAAGAGGTGACAGAAGGAATGCAATAATGCAAATTGATAATGTAAATTTTGAGGGTGACTTTGGAATACTGGTGGCTTGGCAAACCTAGCAAATACAAAATAAAATCCCTAGAAAATACACAAACCTAATAAATACTGTATGAACAGTATTTACCAGAACCAGGACCTCACACATGCTGGGTTTTGTCTCTGTTTTCTTGTAGAAATCTGTAGGAAACAACTGAGTCAAACTCTCTACAATACTCCAAGCACCTTGGTATAAAAAACAAAGATAAAGCAATAAATAAAGAGCAGGGCCTTCTGTGAAAAGTTTGTGCACCTAACTGGAGAAGGATGAAATACTGACAGCTATTAAATCCAGTACTCTAAATGTGCCAGAACCTCCACAGCTCTGCTGGCCAGAAACTGGAAATAAGCACTGGAGAGGGATCACTTCATACTGACCCTACCTCTTACACTTTATTTAAGGCTCTTCTGAGGATACAGAGCCACAGTTAAAGCAAATACCCCCAGCCCTACATGGCTTGGAAGAAAGGAAAACTCCATTAGCTCTTGTCTCCTTCCTTCTGTGTATTTTACATTCACTTCAAAATTACAAAGGAAAAAATGAACATCCAAGAGTAGGTTTTGTGAGTTAAATCCCATCATGTTACAATGTCTAATTCTTTTCAGGTCAATCTGGGCACATTCTGGGACATATTTTAGAGCAGGATTGGTTACACCAAGGTTGTGGGTTTAGTCCCTGGAATGATGATTCGTTTAAGAGCTGGACTTGATGATCCTTGTGGGTGCTTCCAGCTCAGAAGATTCTGTGATTCCATCACATTCCCATTTTCCAGGGGTGTTTTGCCTGAGACATTACAATTAAGCTAATCAGAATACATGGCAAACCCTAAATAATAAGAAAACTCAGTCCTACACAGCAGTCACAACTTTTCCAAGCATTTGCAAGCTCTTCCCACAAGCTCTTTTTGGTGATGGCACAGTGCATGAGGAAACTGCATATTCTTTGTGTCCCACCTGGTGAGCAGGTTTCCCCCACAGATAATGGCTGTGAAAACTGTGCTGGCTTTGGGGGATTTTAAAGAGCCAAGACAAACTTGTGTCCTTTCACAGAGCTCCATCCTGCAGTGTGAGTAGCCAACAATGAATCACCTGCAGGAGGAACAGACAAACCACTGAAGCACATATTCCAGGTAGCTGAACTACAGAACAATTTCTATTCATTAATTTGGTTATTTCTGGAAGAAATGAACCACATAAGCAGCAGGTGCATATGCTAATAGAATGACTTCATGATTTAATTAAGCCATATTTCCCTACAGAGTAATTACATATGTTGTTTACTCAACTTTTTTAAAGGCCATTAAAAAAAATGCAATCACATTCATTCCTGGCTAAAAATAAAAGATCTCAAGAACTTCAAACACACAAAAAAATATTAGTGAACAGACTTAGTAGACCCTGCAGATACCCAATGAACACTTGCTATGCACAATGCCATACAGGAGCTTCTCTAACAGATGGTGTTACCCCAGCTCCTGTTAAAACCTGTCTGGTCTGAGAGGAGATATTTTACATTGGCTGCCTTGGCTGTAAGAAAATTGGGAGTTCTGAGGGTTAGATTAGATATTAGGAAAAATCTCTTCATGGAAATGGTTGTAAAGCAATGGAACAGGATGCCCAGGGCAGTGGTGGGAGTGTTCAACCATCCCACCACTAGGATGTTGGAATTGTTCAAAAAACAAGTGGATGAGGCACCTGAGGACATGGTTTAGTGGTGAACAGGGTGGTGCTGGGCTGATGTTTGGACTGGATGACACTAAAGGTCTTTTCCAGCCTTAACATTTCTGTGATCCTGGTCTAACCCAGCAGATATTGCAAAGCAGCATCTGAAATAGAGAGTACAGAGCCTAAAGAAGATAATAAATTCAATGAGATTACTATTTTCAGAGCTTAAGACACAAATACAGAATTTTCCTCAAAGGACAGGAGTGGTCTCATCCCAGATGAGTCCTGCTGCTGCATAACTGCTCCTG
>WBNP01000676.1:27153-75293 GCA_013401095.1 Passerina amoena | reverse complement strand
AACAGCCAAATTCAAACCCACTGCTGTGGATTCAAGGCCTCTCCTCCAAACTGAGCCCAGACACTGCTGCTGAGCTTCCTCCAAAGGATGCAAATCCATCTCTGCAGGACAGACTGCTTTAAATTCCACCTGTGGAAAAGAAACTTCTTTCATTCTTAAGGAGAATAACTCACACCAAGTTACGTTGAACAGAAGGAATTTTAGGTGTTTTTTTTAATCCTTATTTGTGCAAAACTAAACAAAAATTCCGTGGCATCTGTCTTAAATACGACTCCAGTGGAGAGACATATTTCCCAGAAAATAAAGATGGGAAGACATTCTATATTGCAGGAGAGACGTGTCAAATGCATGTCACATAGTTATTAAATTGAAAAATGGCACTTGCAGTAAAATCTGAGGATGTTTTCAAAAGCTAAAAGCCACATTTTCCCTTGCTTCACTTGTGCAGGCACAACGTTCTTAAAATATTTGAATAAGGTATTTATTTTTTTCAAGATGCTCTCTGCCCATTGTCCATGTGAGATCTGTTCTTTTCTGTCACTGTAGCACTTCTGGAAAAGCTACTTCAGCAACTTCCTCAGAAATGAGGAGTTTGTATGAACCGAGGTTTGTAAAGAAGAGCAGCAAGTGCGACTTCCAGGCTGGTCTGCCTGCAATCTTAAGGACAAAAAATAAAGAAATAATATATTCCAAGCACATGATTTGTCTTGAAACAGCCAGAAATCAGGGAAACAGAGCACGTAGCAGTTTGGGGTTTTTTCCTCCTTAAAGCAAAAACTGGATTTTAGAAGCACATGTACAAATCTAATTCACCCAATGGCTTTCCCAGTTACTCAAACTAGCAAAATACACAATAAAAAAATCCCAGGAGAGAATAATTATTATATTGGCAGAAATTGGCACAATAGGTAATTTTGCTACAATGAATCAGAGCCATGATGGAATCTTTCTGTACCTACATAAATGTCAAGGCATTTGAAGCATTTTCTTTACATTTTTATTACTCACATTAATATTGTTTGTGGGTTACTTGCTCTGCATATTGAAATATTAACCCCAAACACTCAAAATACAGGAGATGTTAATACCAAAACTATTGAAAGCACATGAGCTGCCCAGGAAGCTGTCAGTCCAAGGAGTGCATAAATGAACTGCTGACAGGAAAAATGGCCACTCTGGAAAATACAACTTTTTAGAAAAGTCACACCAGTCTCAAGATTGTATTCAAAGCTGTAGCTAAACAGAAAATCCACTGCCCAGGGAGAATAACCATGAGCAAATATTTGTGGTCCAGCTGTGTAAGAGATGCAAGAGGAGTTTTTGAGATAATTTTTTCTAGGTTATTTATTATTATTCTATATAATTATTTCTAGGTTTATCACATGTTTTACCAGTAAACTTCAAGCAGAATTGCTTGAGCATTACTTCATGTTCCTCTTTTTGCCCTTTCTTTTTCTATCTAATATTAATACATTTTTACTATAGTTCTTCTGACAGCACTCCTCAAAATTTCACATTTGGACTCAAAAGTTGCTTGGTTAGAATTTTATAAATTAAACTGTTCTTATATTCCATGATCAACACTGAGATCAGAAGGTGCATTATATTCTTCAAGAGGAACCCACCAGGCCCAGTTTACCCTCTCTGACCCACAGTTCTCAGAAAACACACTCAGCAAGTAATGAATTTTGCCTACCATCAATTTCTGTCCTGCATTAGCTCTCCAGCCCAGTTACAGAAATGATTTAATAGGATAATAACAAGAGCCCTTTTTGCCTTTATCATCTCCAACTGAGGCTAAATCACTCATCCTTGCACAGCCTCATTGTGCTCTGAGAGCAGATAAGTGGAAAACAGAACAACAGAGAGCTTCCATCCCAGCTGAAATGAGTGTATTTTCACCAGAAAATGTCTTTATCTCAAAATGGGAAACATGCACACTAGGATTCTGCACTCTGGTTTGCCTCTTTCACATTTAGCCTTCAGTTTGAAGGGCATTTAGCCTAATGACATCTCAGAACTCATAAGACACTGACTTTTTTCTTCCTAAACTAAGAAAAAAATGTTGTAAGAAAATTAAGGTCGTAAAATCTGGATTTTGGACAAATTTTGAGATGCTACAGAATTTTTTTTCCTTCAAAAAACAGTTTCAAATAACTAAGACACTGAAAAATATGCTAATAAAGGAATTGTAGCTTTTATGATGGAAGAATTCCCAGCTTACTATGATCTTAATATACCCACATGATGAGAAGTATGAAATAAATAGGAAGTGACTTCAGAACAAAAATTTACCGAAAAAAAGAAACACAGCACTGCAGAATGTCCCCAAATGTGTGCCTGAAGTTGCTCAGAAAATGCTTCTGTGCCACCTAATCTCCTGCCTTCATGAGATTAACAGTTCTGCTCCCAGAACAGAAGAGTAACTTGTAAATCTGATAGAGCTCACTGCACATTTGCTGTGGGAAAACACCAAATTCAATCATTTTTTTTCCCCTTTCTCTCCTGGTATTTACTTGGGATACATTTCTGGCAAATTTAGTAGCTAATCCTCTTCCTCTTATTTCTTACTAAATCATTTAAACATTACAAGCTGATATATTATTACAGACGCTGGTGAAAATATTCTGAATTTGAATGCTGTTCTCATTAGAAAATTCACTCTACACAGATCAGGGTTTTATGATCCCCCAAGTCCAAATTTACAAAGGCAAGTGATGCCACTAAGGAATGTATGGGCTGGCTGAGAGTAGATTTTTTTTTCCTTCATGAGACACAATTCCTTCCTCTTGCCTTTTGGATGACATGCACTACACTGGATATTTGTTTTTGCTAGGTAAAAAATGATTGCTTGAAGTACATTGGCTTTGTCATACTGATCTACTGGATTTTTCCAGCAATCCTATTTTGAGAGTATTATCTGTGCTAAAATAACAGTCAGAATTTATTGGGGGAAGAAGGCCTGAAAAACCTTTCTTAGCAGAAATAGATATATTCAAGCTGAAGATCTCTAGTATTACTCAGACTTTTGGAATCAGACAGATGCAATTTCATTTATTGAGTGCTTTCTTTGTGGTTTTCAGCAGGAAGACATCAAGAACAAAACAAAACTGATTTATAAGGTAATGCGCATAGAAACAATGTGCATTTAGAAATCTGATTTTATGATTTCGGCCCAGGTAAATGTCGATACATCAATACACTCCAGAAGGAGCTGATTGCTGTGGGACCTGGCAATACTTGATGATAAACATCTACCACAGGGACCATGGCACTTCTTTTGGCTGACTTCCACATGCATGCCCAGTTTGTAAAACCCAGAGTGAGGACAAACTCATCTGACAACGTTTTGTCCATCATATGAGTTGAAAGCAAATTATCTGAGCAGGCTTTGAAGTGTGGTCCAGCAGAAAACACAAAGAAAGCACAAAGGTGTCACCATTGGCAGCGTTGCTGTGGGTCACTGGAAACAATTAACAATGTTCTGCTGGACAAGCTCCTGTGGGCACCAAGAAAGCCTTTCCAACAGGGAACCCTGAAAGCAGGTCCCTTGCCAAATGTTCTGGGACCTGCACCAAAGAGGAGATCAGGGAATGCAAGGGAGAGGGAACAAAGCTGTTTTGGTGCCCCTTTCCTGTAGCCCCCCTGAGGCTGGCAGGTCCTAAGAGTTGGTGGCTGCAGGTCCATGGCAGGAGCTTGGGGTTCTCTGGGATGAGGACAGGAGAGGAGAAGGACCTTTTCCTCAGCTGCTGCTCTGCACTGCTCTCCTTATGAGAGGAGAGGTAAAGGGCTCCTTCCTGGAGGATAAACACACAGATCACAACCCTCAACCCTCTGGCTGTGTAAGAGCCACAGAACCACAGAGTGGTTTGGGTTGGAAGGGACCTTAAAGACCATCTCATTCCACTAGACCCTGCTTCTGCCTAATATCTCATTTAATGCCACCCTCTGGCAGTGGGCAGCCACTCCCCTGTGCCCTGTCACTCCATCCCTTGTGGAGAGTCTCTCTCCATCTGCCTTGCAGCTCCTTCAGGTGCTGGAAGGTCTCAGCTAGGTCAGCCTCAAGCTTCTCCTCTGCAGGCTTGCATTCAGCCCCAGGTCAGAGCAGAGATCAATGTGGTACCATTGAGCAATGTGGTATCATTTTTGCTCTCCAGCTCAGACAATGTGGTAGCTCTGCTGCTGGCTTTCAGGGAATGCAGCCTGCTGGGGCACAGCAAGCATCTGGCTGTTCCCTGCCTGCAGTAAAGTGGGATTAATTCACCTGCAGAGGTAGGGAAAAGAGTCACTTTGATACTCAGATGTAGCCATGATATTTTCTGAAAAATCCTTTCCTTAGGATTTTTTCTCCTGAGAAGCTCTGAGGCCTCAGGAACAAAATGTAAACAATGATTATCTGCTGCTGTGGAATGCAACAGGTGCATCTGTGATTGGTCTCATGCGGTTGTTTCTAATTAATGGCCAATCACAGCCCAGCTGTCTCAGACTGTCTCAGTCAGTCACAAGATTTTATTATCATTCTATTATTTCCTTTCCTTGCTAGCCTTCTAATGAAATCCTTTCTTCTACTCTTTTAGTACAGTTTTAATATAATATATATCATAAAATAATAAATCAGCCTTCTGAAACATGGAGTCAACATTCTCAACTCTTGCCTCATCCTGGGACCCCTGCGAACAGCGTCACACTCAGCTGCACGAGCAGCTTGCAAACACAATCTAGGAGAACATTAGAGAGAGGAATCAAGAGGAGGAAGACACAAGCAAAGCAGATCCCCAGAAGCAGCTGGGAGATGATGAGAAATTCCACCACAACTTGTGGAACTTGATTTATTTGCCTTGCAAAAAAAAAAAAAATCTACTCCGCCCTTTTTCCTTGCCCTGCTGAGATCTCACCCTGAGTGCTGCCTCCAGCTCTGGGGTCCCCGCACAAGACAGACAGGACCTGGTACAGAGGAGATTCTCTGAGGGCTGGGGTGTCTGAAGGGGCTGATAAAAAGGAGTCAAGGGGAATTATTTACATGGGCAGAGAGTAACAGGATGGGGGTCTACGGCTGTAAACTGCCAGAGGGCAGGGCTGGATGGGATATTGGGAATTGGGAATTGTTCCCTGGCAGGGTGGGCAGGCCCTGGCACAGGGTGCCCAGAGCAGCTGGGGCTGCCCCTGCATCCCTGGCAGTGCCCAAGGCCAGGCTGGAGCAGCCTGGGACAGTGGGAGGTGTCCCTGCCCATGGCAGGGGTGGTACTGCATGGGATTTATGACACAAACCAGTCTGGGATTCCATGGCTTCTATGATTCTATAATTAAGCTATAGTAGGAACTTTTCATTCATGACAGAGTATCCTGGGGGAGAAGGATGGACCTGTCTCTTTTATATTCCTGTTTCAATTTTGTATTCCTGTTCTTCTCTTGTGTTTGTTACTACCACCAACACAAGAGAAGAACAGGAACATAAAATTGCCAAATCCATGGGCTTAGCACAATGAAACAAATCAGAATTTGGAATTTCATTTCTAAACACCAACTCTGTCCTACCTGTGTTTTCATTCCCACACAAGTGCACACACACTTGCTCATTCTCTGCAAAGGTCCTACAGCAGTCACAATTCAAACACTTCAGTCACAGGACTGCCACTAAAAGCCAGAAAAGTGATATCACCTTTTGTGGTGGACCTTGTCCACATCCCTGCCTGGAGGTGTTCTCCCTGCTCTCTGCCTTCTCCAGCCAGGTCTTTCCTGTGGGTCACATCCACTCTCATTTTAGTGTCCCCATCCATCCAAACACTGTGTCCTGTCCACAAACCACATGCAGAACATTTGATCCCCTCTCCTCTTGCAGTGCTGCTTCATTTACTGTCCCCCGTCCCTCAGGATTCCTTCTGGGGGGAGAAAGAAGTGCCTCATCAAAGAACTTCTCTCTCCTCATTCATAAAACAACAGTATCAGGCCTAGGGTACCTAATTAACATTTAGGAAGTAGCATCAGTAGAAATTAGTATTGATTAGCCCTGTTTTGTCTGTGTAATTAGTAAGTGTTAACAACATAAATGAAGGCCTGTGTAGCTTTTTAAGGTTGCTTAATTTTTTACTGCAGATTTTAGATAATTGTTTGCAATCTCCCTAGGTCTTTCTCAGTTATTTACAGTGGAGCTGATGGCACCTGAGAGAAGGGTCAGTTTTGGATTCAGGGGAAGTGACCCCTCATTACAAACTGCTGCCCACACATCAGTGGCATGTCAGACTCACCAAACCCAGCCCAGGCTCCTATCACAATTATGGACACATCTGTACCTCTGTGTGTTGGCCTTGATGATTTAACCCAGGATTTCAGTTTTGAAGGGCTGCTTGAGCAGTGATTTTCCTAAGGTGTAATCCAGAAATGCCAGGTGGAACCATTCCAAACAATCTGGTTTGCTCTCTCCCCTCATGCTCACTTTGTAGCACAGCTAATCACTTTCTGCTTCTGTCAGACAGCTGTGCCCTGAAATCCTAACCCTCAGCTGCTGCTGAAAATTCATCTTCCACCTGTCTCTGTGCAAAATATAACCAATGTAAACTGGGTTTAGGTTTTTTTTGACTCTGTTACAAACATAAGGGCTCATGTATTGCACCAAGGAAACCGAGACAACTAAAATAGGAAGAAGACTTTCTGCCCAAGAGAGGAAAGAAAAGCAAGGAAAAAGGCAAACCAAAGGAACTGATCATATATTAAAGATCTATTCAACCAGATACAACAGCAGCAACTTCAAATACACAGAACTTTAAATATCTGAGTTGTCAAAATGAAGTTAAGACATTAAGTGATTTGCTGGACAGGGAGCTCAATAAAACACATGCAATATTTCATTTAAAAACAGATTTGTTCTCTAAGGTCTTCCTGTGAAATATTCTAGATCAGAAGTCCACAGAAGAAGCATTGATTTTCTTATCAATGAAAGCCAAGTGGGAAAACATGCAATGAGATGAAAGGGATCATTCAAATGATTCATGAGTTATGCAGTGATTTTGGTTATTTATAAACTGCTTCACAGTTTTTTTTCTGCAATGACTTTGTTCCAAGTCCTTCCTGCAGACCACCCCACTGGCGTGAACATCACGAAAAATAATTCCAGCCTCAATCACTGCTAAACTGGCAGCAGTCATGCCTGAGAACAGAAACCATTATTGTGTCATCAACAGGCTTCCTCCCCTACATTAATGTCCCCATTTAATTTTCTACCCTGCTTCCACAGAGCAGACACTTCCCATTGCAGCAGGCGAGGGCTGACAGTGCTCACCCTCTGAAAACTCCATTAAAAAAGCATTAAAGCTGCTACACAGAACAATAAAAGCAGGGGAGAGCTCAGTTCCTGCAGAAATGGGCCACATGGGCTCCTGCACTTACCCACAAAAACAGATTTGGGGTGCTGGAATATCCTGAGGAGCTGGAAAATGTCAGTAGGTGAGGATGGATTGAAGAGCCCAGAGGTTGAAGCATGGGTTGTTCATGTGTTTGCTACTATTAAGAGTCAGATAGATGAATAAAGCAGGATAATCTGGGATCTATTAAAAATGAAAAATATAAATGTTGTCTTTGGGCAAATCTAAATGATTTCTATGGTGAGACTATACTTGGCCCTATTATTTCACTGAGGATCAGGAATTTGGCCCTGATTTCCCCCTTTCCACCACTGCCCTGCCCACCTTTTATTTCTCTAAGAAGAATATATCTAAAACAAAGCCCACAACTGCCAGCACAGGTTTTGGGGAAGCTGAGAGGAACTTTACTGCACACTGACTCTTCAGATGCTGACTGACCTGTTTGAAAAACTGCATTGCTCTGGAAAACACAAAAACCAACATCTTTCATCAAAATTCTGCCTTCCCTTGCTGAGGCAAGCAGCCTGTGGCTGTGTTTGCAGCAAACTTCTGAGAACAGCTGAGCAGTAACCTGGGCTCTAATGGTCCCAGTCTGAATTTGTCATGCTTTTAAGGATAATAGTTAGCAAAGTCAGAAAAATACATTTTGTAAATAAACTCTGCAAAGAAGACAGTCCTCCCTTCAGTCGCTGAATTGGTTTTAATCTCCTTTTTAATGTTAAGAAATCACTCCAGACATCAGAAGGGGATTGTCAAGGCTACTCATTTGTTCCTGCTGTGTGCAGGGATTGTTCAGCTCCAAATAAAACCAATGGCCTGAAGCTGGCTCAGTGCAGGAGCAATGGATGGGGCACAGAGCACCACTGGAACTCATCACCACTGACCTGCAGGACACTGGAAAACCTCAGCAAACAAAGGAAGAAAGGTCCTGGCTTCTCAACACAGGAGCTCAGGAGGAGCAGGCACCAACCCAATCAGTGCTACAAAACCAAGTGGCCTCTCTGCATCGAGGTTCTACTGAAATTATCCTGACCCATCACTGCTTTTCCTGTGCATGAAAAAGTCTGGGACTGGCATTTTCCAACTGCCAATATTTTGTCCTAACTAATGCTTTTAAAATATGCCTTAACTTCAGAAAATAACAAACCAGAAACATTTTAAAAATATAGAGTATGTGGACTGATTTGTGCTTGTCACATGAACTGATGGAAATGACAGACCCATGGTTTTCTAAGGGACAATTACCCCCCTCTCAGAGCACATCTCACCCTTAGGCTGCAGAGAGGTTTGGCTGAGGGGGTAGGTGAGCCCTCCCACAAAGGGAAGCTGCTGCCCATGGCTGGACAGCTACACCCAAGGTGAACCAAAATGGGCACAAAATGGTCAACTGATCATGGGGTCTCTCACTTTTATAAGTTGTGCTCCATTTGCATGTTGGAGTTAATTGCCCAATTACAGCTTTAGGTTATGATGTCTCATATATTTTGTTTTTCTCTCTCCAGCCCACGTTGTTTGTGCTCTTGGGCCTGACATTTGGATCATTTGTCCTTGGTCCCCAGCTGGAGCAGGAATTGTTTTGTCTCCCTGCTCTGTGCACAGAGCTCACCATCCCTTAATGTGAAGCTCAGACCTACACACTAAAGCAGCACAGAATGTGAAACATATAGAAGCTAAAACCTGAGGTATCACCCCAGCCACTCCTTGTACGGCCCTTCCAGACCCTTCTCCATCCCTGTTCCCCTCCCTCAGACCCTCTCCAATGGATTTGGATCCTTTTATAACCCTCTGCTCTCCTCCCCACCCTGCCTTGCTAAACCAGCATCCCTAGGGATTATGGCTTTCCAGGCAGGACACACAGGATTGCTGTGAGCTGCCCCTCCTGCCCTGCCCTGCCAGCAAACAGCCCCCTGAGACCCCCCTGGCAGGTGCCTGTCCTTGTCCCTGCTCCTGCCAGCCCCTGGACTTCCCACCAAGCTGGAGAGAGCTGGAGAGGAACTTTTCACAAGAGCAAGTAGTGCCAAGACAAGTGGGAAAAGCCTGGAGCTGGGCAGATTTAGGTGAGGTATTAGGGAGAAACTCCTCCCTGGGAGGGTGCCCAGAGCAGCTGGGGCTGCCCCTGGATCCCTGGCAGTGCCCAAGGCCAGGCTGGATGAGGCTTGGGGCAGCCTGGGACAGTGGGAGGTGTCCCAAATTCAGGGATGGATTTGGATGAGCTTTAAGGTCCTGCCCAGAACAATTTGGTCCAGGATTCCATTATCTGTGAACTGCTGTGGCTTCACTAAGGCTTCCCCACAGGCCAGGAACTCCATTCATTGTAAAACACCAAGAGAAAAGCAACAGAATGACTCAGTGAGCTGAAAAACTTGACCCATGAGAGGAGACTGAAGGTTCTGTGATTTTTTAAACTCAAAATGCTGTGAAGCCTCCATGACAACAATTTTCCATTACGGAAAATTGCTGTCAGGGCAAGGAGACAAAACTATTCATCTCAAGACAGGACAAGAAGGGTTAAACTGCAGCAAGGAAAATTTTGCTCAGATGTTAGTGAAATCTTTCTGTCTGTCAAGGTGGCTCAGCACAGAAATCAATTGCTGAGGAAGAGTGGAATCTCTGTCACAGGAGGGTTTGAAGAACAGGCAAGCTAATTAACTGTCAGGCATGGCTGAGGCCTAATTGCTTCTGCTGGGGAAGGGGGCTGAGCTCCCTGACCTCCTCAGGCACCAGCAGCTTTACCTGCATTGAGCAGAGCATCTCCAGAGAACAGACCCATCCACATCCCACACACATTACAGAGAGCTAGAACATGAGTAACCAAACCAAGCTAAAAGTTCATTACAGGCAGACAAGGCACCTAATGCCATGTTGCTGCTACCTTAATAAGTACAGAATTAAACCCCTCAGTAATCATATTTTGCTGCCAGCATTGCTGGACTATGAATCATTCAGTCTTCCATTGAAACACATGGCCCACACTTATTTTTTATTCCACACAATTGCTGATTTTGAGCCTTTTGGACACGATCCATCATGGCCATATTGTGGTGGGAGCTCTGGCAGGAGCTGACTGTGGTACCTGCACATTGCCCAGGTGTGCCCAGAGCTCTGCAGCCAAGTGCAGAGGGCACAAGGGCTGGTGGGAGGCATTTCTGTGTCACTCTGCTTCTTCACTCACACACAAAACCCACCCAGGGGTGTCTGAGAGGGAAGTCCTGACCCAGCACTCCTGGACAGCTCCTGCTTTGTTTCCCAGCAGCAGCTGAAGGGAAGATTGTTGCAGGATACTTCTTCCACCATTGCACTCTTTTACATAAACAGCAAAATCAAATTCATGCAATTGAGACTAATTTGACACATTGCCTTTCTCTACTGCCTCTGTAATTAGCATCATTGCCATGCTGCTGCATTTCACTGCTCTTTTTTTTTCCTTACAGAAAACCCTTCAAATCTGTATTTCTTTCATTCCTCAGAGCTAAATGCTTAGAAGGCAAAAAGAAATTAGCTTCTTTACTTTAGGAATCCCCATTCTCTTTCTTAATTGGAACTGCAAAGGGAAAACAATTAAATGATGCTGGGTTTAAAAAACTGTTTAAATTAAAATATGCAAAACATGTCAATCTTTCTCTGAAAACTTGGAAAATATTTCTGAGAATTCTCTCAGAATTCTGTGGTTAATTCAATGGCCAGAGGGGACTAAATAAGTTTGACACAAAGCAGGGAAAGTGGATATTGTTGGAAGCATTGCCTAAACACCATTTATAATTACAGAACGTTCATTATAAGCAATAAAGTTGCATGAAAGCAAGTTATGCAGCTGGAAAAAAATAGAATTAACTACAACACTATGCCATGACTCAAACCATAGTGTAGCACTTGAAGTATTTTCACTGAAAAAAGCACTTAAGTGCCTCTCTAGAAAGCCACATCTAGAAATGAAGGGAAACTCAATTCCTGGAGAGATCATAGAGCCAGCTCTGCAGGAAAATCAGGGCACCTTGCCAAAACCACGTGTGACAGATCCAAACATCCACAGCATTTTCTACAAACCAACCATTGCCTGGCATCCCATTCCCAGCCTGTGCTCTGCTCCTACAGATCTCCATCCCAGGGAAAGGCAGGTAAAAGGCAGCTCAGAGCCAGCTCATCATGATTTATGGGGGCTGTGCACACAGTGAAGTTACTCTGGACACACCCAGTTAGGTTATTCCAGGTACCTGTTCTGAGGGAGTTCATCCCCAGCAGCACTTCAGGCAATGGCAACACTACAGGGCTCAAAAAAAAAAAGGCAGAAAGAATTCATCCAGATTTTCACCCTGCCAGAGGGCAGGGCTGGATGGGATCTTGGGAATTAGGAATTGTTCCCTGGCAGGGTGGGCAGGCCCTGGCACAGGGTGCCCAGAGCAGCTGGGGCTGCCCCTGCATCCCTGGCAGTGCCCAAGGCCAGGCTGGAGCAGCCTGGGACAGTGGGAGGTGTCCCTGCCCATGGTGGGAGTGGGACAAGATGACCTTTTATGTCCTTTCAAACCAAACCATTCCATGATTCTGTGATTCTACAATTTTATATGACTGAAATTCTATACTTCTCATAATACCAATTACCTCTTGGCAGTTATGTTTTCATTTCTCACATTAGCTACCCTGCTGGGTAGAAACTGTTCATCTTTATGTTTATAGTTTCCACTTACTCCTTTCATATTAAAGTCATAGTGCTGGTTCAAAATTTTTGTTGTGCTTTTTTTCCCCCCAAGAAAAGTTTTTAATTAGAAAAAACAACTTGCTACAGATGAATTAGTCGTTTAAGTAAAGCTTTTTGTATAAAATAAAGCATAGAGCAATACATCAACTCATACACACTCTGAAGGATTTGAACTGGGTATTGCCACTTGTACATAAAGACTGTAATGATTATAATGTCAAGTTAAAGCCAAGCCCAGGAGTTCAATACAGAAATAAGGGAAATCTGGAATCAAATGCAGCTCTTTCCCAAATCACCAATCTTTACTTGTGCACTGCTAACCAGTGATGCCCCTTTTGTGTGCTCTCTTTTCCCTTTGAGCCTCTAGGTCCAAAGCACAACATCTGACATGCTCTGGGTGCTGCTGTCCTTTTTATTGCACCACTCTGCTCTGTAGTTTTGATTTGTTGAAACCACCTCTTTTCCTTGCATTACACCAGCAATTCCTCTGCAGGCTCCCACCCTGGAACAGACTGCAGTGCCCCTTTTGTCACTGAAATCCCCACAAGCCTTTTCTTTATCCAAGAAAGCTTTTTGGTAAACATTTCAAAGAACAGCAGATGAAGACATCTGGAACATGGACTCCTCATGCTGTAAACAAGACATTTTTTATTTCAAAGCGAATGGGGTTTTTTGTGGATTGAATAAAATACCTTCAAAAGTTGTTTTTCTTCCTAGGCTATTCTAAAAAATCCCATAGTTACTTATTATTCTATAGCATTTCATGTCAAAATAGATGGCAAGGAAGCAGTAACATTTAAATATTAAGCAGGCAGGAACTGGGAGGAAATGGCCCTTAATTCATAACCATTTTTTTGGAGTTCTGCAGGATTACAAACAAGGGAGATGCAAACCCAGGTTTGCACCTGCAAACACAACTGAAACAGCTCTTGTGGTCCAGCACTACCACAAATGGATTTGATAACAGAAAAATGAGCATTTACCAGTTCCTTAAGGAAGGGAAAAGCACTTGGCCAGTTTCAGATCCCACAACAGCATTTCCTGGGGGTTGCTGTTGTGTGCTTGTGTGGGAGGCACTGCAGCACCACTGCTGGGCACACCAACACAGCATTTAGGGATTTATCTAAGGTCATGCTCCATCACCTCATGGGGCCTGTCCAAGGCCAGCTTCAGGGTGAGACACCATCAAAACTCATCCCCTCACTCTGTTTTTTAAGCTTCAGGTGTATTTCTCTAAGTGCTACAATGGCAAGTGACTAGAAAAAGGGAATTTCAGGCAGAGAAACAGCATTTATTCTGGCCCTTCAGTGACCACGAGGGTGGGTGCTGTGACCTGCATTAAATAGGATCACTGCCTGCACTGAGGTGTTGTACACAACTGTCTGGACTTTATTTTCCTGGCTCTCTTAGACGTGGCTGGGTTAAATATGACAGAGAAAAAACCACCCTGCCAAGGGCCTTTGCAACAGCTTCCCTTAAGCAGCAGCTCCTGGAAGTGCTGACAGAAAACTCAGCTAAAAGCACAGAGCAGCTTCTCAAACCTGGGAAATGCAGGCTTTTAGTTTCCCTGGTTATACACAATATATGTGGGCATGTTAATAAAAGCTTTCTAGAGCAATAGAACGGTTTGTCTCTAAGTGCTATAGTTTCTGACCTTTTAAACAATTGTAGCAATTTAGATCAACTGTCAATCCATTTCTTGTCTGCAAAGAGACACTAATAAATTTACTAAAATTAAATTTCTTTTATGTAAAGTATATTTAAAGAAAACAAACAGAATTGATTTCTGACTCACTTTTAATAAGTGCCTTCTGGAATCCAACTTCTGACACAAATTAATTCAACTCTGAAAGTTAAATAAAAACAAATTAATTCAACTCTGAGAGCTTGAGCATCCCAAACTCACCACAGCCTCTTTATAAACCTAGATTCGGAATGATTTCTGGCAATAATTTTAATAATTAGCAAGAGAGATGCATCACCATAACAAATTGCCAAATTACTGCACTGAAACCTGTGAGAAGAAATGGAATGTGAAGAATCTCTTGTCCCATCAATCTTGTTCATCTAAGTCTACCCTATTTTGTTCCAAAATGTCTTGCTTACAAGAGGTTTTTTTATTTATCTGGTTTTGTGTTTCTTTGTTGGCTGAAGTCAGGCTGTGCTTCCCATCACCAGCCTGATTCTCCTGCAGCAATCTCACTCTCCTGCTCAGCACCCTCCTCAACCCCAGCTTTGGGCAGCAGTGCTTTTACCAAGCTCAAACCCCTCTGCCCAACACAAGCTCTTTGAGATCACCCCCTCACAAGGGTTTATTTTGTCATTCCCTGGGCTCCAGGTGCTGATCAGACCTTCAGCTTCTCCTGGGTTTGTAACCTGGGAAGCCTTGTTCCCAGTTTTGGGCTTCTAAGTGCTCCTCCCATCTCACCCCATTAGCTTCACAGATATTTTATTTTTTTCCCTTTTTTCTGTGCCCCCAGGGCCATGCACAGCCTGTCACTGTGCCCACTTAGGGAGAGGATGAACTCAGATTAAGAGCTGAACAGACACTGCAGAGAAAGACTTGACCAGTGCCTAGAGAGTGACCTACATCAACACAAAAAAGCATTTTACAAAGGTCTCAGTGAAGAAAACACCAACAGATTTAAGAAACACACCAATGCACTGGACTTCAACACAATGAAACAGTGTTTGCTTTCTGCAGCAGTTGCTGGAGTTGCAGGATGTTTAATAAAAAATACAGATTAGATTAATTCTATGAGATGAGCAGAGTTAGGAAAGAGTTTGCTGAAATATGTTATAAAGTTAGCACTTATCTTTTTGTTACCTTCTGTTAAAGTATCAAAACAACAACAACAAAAAAAGTTTTGATTCCATAAACCTGGTTTATGAAGTCCCTGCCTTCCCCACTCATTCCAGCTCTTAATCTGTAGTTCAGGGCACTCCAACTGTGCTGAGATAATTTATTACAGGCCTGTGTTATAAATCAGACAAAGAATAACTAAATTCAAGGGAGCAGATGCCATATCCTGCACAGACTGCTAGATGGATAAGTCCAAACTAAATCTGTCAGGGCAGCTATCTGAGAGTCAGTCAGCACAAACCACTGTGTCTTGCATTGTGCAAGGCTGTGAATCAGCCCCACAACATAGAAAATGTGGCTATCAGACAAACCAGGAGCACCTCTGGGCCCCAAACCATGAATCATGCTGGTGAGGTGTGCAAATAAAAACACTACAGGGATGGGTGGCAGAGTCTCACATTGCTCTGAGCTGAAGCAAAAAACCAAATTGCCAGTCTTGGAACATATTAACTGCATAATGGCTTTTCCATACTAGGAACAACCCTGAAAATTTAATAAATCGATATTTACTTGATTTATATCGATTAAATAACGGTGAGTATTAGCACAGCTGATGATAAACTGAATGGTTATGACTGCAAATGGTTGTTAGAGCCATTAAAACCATGTAGCAGACATTCAGTGCAGAAAGATCTGCAGAGTGGGCCTCAAACATCCCTACAATGGGGAGAAAAATGTTCTCCAAATCTCCTTTGGGAGACCAGAAAAGATCACAGGCATCAGCAGGTCCCAAGGCCTGAACACAACAAAAACTTTTCAGATGAAACTTCCAGATAGTGCTAGGAAACAGAACATTCCCCAGGCTACAGGGCAAGAGAAAACTCCCTGTGGTCAGTGCTAAAGAGATGTGAGAGAAACACAACAGCCAGTCCAAGACCTGCTTCCTTTGTGGGCTGTTGGGTATCAACAATTCAAAAAACAGGAATAAAATAGTATAAAATAAAAAAACAAAACAGTGAGTCTAAGACTTGCTTCCTTTGTGGGGAATTGGGTATCAGCAATTAAAAAAAACAGGAATAAAATAACATTACATATATATATAAAACATATACTAAAATATAGATAAAATATATAAAAATATATAAAAATATTCTTATATCTTTTTCTATTTACATACATTATATATAAATATATAATATATATATAATAACATAACATAAAACAGGAATAAAATAACATAAAATAAAAAGACACAACAGCAAGAGCAAGACCTGCTTCCTTTGTGGGGAATTGGGTATCAGAAAAAAAAACAAAAAAAAACAAACAAACAAACAAAACAACAAAAAAAACAGGAATAAAATAAAATAAACAGGAGAATATTGTTCCAGATTCCAGATGTATTTAAGATCCAAAAAAGCCTCAGATTCCTGCTCACTGCTCTCTTCAGCTGTGGATAGTCACTAAGTGCACCCCATTCACTATGGAATCAGTGTCCTGTGAGTGGAGGAAAAGCTACCAAACCACAGCTTCAAATTCACATCAAAAAGATTTCTAAATTACATCAGGCTTTTTTAACATGTGTTTTTTACCTTTGATCAAGCACAGGAAAATCACCCTCATTTCTATGCATTTTGTGGGATGTCTTGCCTGTATTTGGCAGATGAGTTGTTTTTTTTCCTCTCTTCCTCCAGTGTTGCATCTGCCTTGGCTCCATCCTCCACTCTCACTGTAACTGAAGAAATCATTTTATTAGGCATTAATTCACTGTCATACATGTTTGCTTTCAGATTTAATTCCCAAGCCACGCTGGCTGCCCCCACTTTTGAGATCTTGTCTCAACTGGCCCAGCCCATAATCTGTCAAATCTTCTGATTCCCAACCTGTAGGGTACCCAGCACAGGAACATGGCACTGTTGGGGGTTATTTCACAATTAATTAATCACAGGACAGGATTCTCCCTGACCATCTCAGGTTTCTGTGTGCACAACCAAGATTATGGCATACATTTTGAAGGTCTTTTCCCTTCACACAAATATTACATGTGTGCAGAGCTTTGTAAGATTAGCTCTGGCCATGTTCCAAAGCAGTTTTTAAAGCAGTGGCTTTGGGTACTCATTGCTTTCCAGGGAGACCATACACAGGACACTGATTTATAACCAACTGAGCACAAGACCAGGTTTAGCACTCAATTTTTACCCAGGAGTTTTACTTCAGCAGCAGAGCCCCAGAAGATGCTGTGATGGCAATCCAGGCACACCAGCTACAACACAACCCTGAACTGGCAAAAGCTTTGAAATGAATTGAACATTACCCTTCAAGTAAGATCCCCAAAGTACCACCACAGCTTTGTTAACTTCAGTGCCAGGCTTCATTAGGCTACAAACTAAGACAATTGTGTTCCTTCAAAAGCAGAGACAGCTCAGAGAAATGCTGAACAACAGTGGAAGGAGTTTGCTGGGAAATCTCCCCTCAACTCAGTGTATCTTTGCATCATGGGGTCTTTAATTCAGGTCCCCTCCCTTCTCCACAACCTCAGTAGCCTTTCTGTGCTGAAACACACAGCCTGGGCCCATCAAAACCGATTTCCTACCTTCTCTGAGGTCTGGCTTTCATGTCTGTTCCTGCTTTTCCCCAAAGTCACCACTGTGGCAGTGCCCTTGGCTTCCCTGTTGCCCAGACACCACAATGTCCTTTGCACACACCTGGAGGCTGGAGCTGGTTCTGCTTGCTGTCTGGGACCAGGGCATTAGCTCCACTGGAAGGGAAATAAACCACATAATATCAGACCCATAAATTCCTGGAAGAGGTTGTAAGGGAGGTTCTGGAGTTCCACAGAAAGAACAGGTCAATAAAGTCAAACGTGTCTCTTTGATTTTGGCTTGCTGCACAGAGCAGCAAATCTTTTCTTGAGGTGTCTTGTTCTACAGTTCTAAAAGCATGTAAGTTTTATTTACCTGTGTTACCAAGCTAACCAAGTATCAACTTCTAAAATGTGAATCTTATCTTCATTTGAATGTGTTTTCATGTAGCATTTCCATTTCTCAATTCAAGGAAAACAGCAGCGTTACTTAGGAATGGAGTTCAAGTAAAAAAGCTCCTGCTTGCTTCACTGATTTTTCTCCTCAGGAATTTTTTCCCCAAGGATATAGTATAGGCAATAATTAAATAATTAAACATCCTAAGACAATTTTCTACTTAAATGACCATGCATTATATGTAACAGTCTTCTGTGTTTGCTTAGAGGTGAAATGTAAATCTAGAGAGAAAAACATCTCAAACGAACATAATTATGGTCTGACATAATTAGTACCATCCTATGGATCTTGTAGCCTCATGAAGGGTTTTACAGAAAAGAGTAGAGGAATGTTAGTCTGGAAATTCTTTTTTAAAGGCTCATTCAACCAGGCAACATCACCAGCTTTTATAGACCAGTGCTGCTCTGCAGACATCAATGGAAACGTGTCTGCTCTGTTCCTAAAATGAAAGAAGGGATAACTCCAAGGACCTACAGCACTTTCTATGTGAAATGAAATGTCAACTCTCCCATTAACTTCACAAAATCCCTTCAAAAGTTAATTCAAATTTAACAGGATTACAATACTCATTTCAGGGTTTATTAGGAAAATTCCACTCACAGTATTTGTGATATTGACAGCTGATATTCAGCTTAGTATTTTGTTAGCTCAGCTTAAATAGAATTAGGGTTTGTGGTCAGTTCTGGGAAGGTCTCGAATATTTTCTAAACAGATCCTTCCAGATGAATTTTGTAAATACAAAAAGTCACTGGGATTAAGACCCACCAGAAAAAAAATAAAGTTTGGGTTTAATTACCTTTAAATAGAGATCACTTCCTCCAAAGGTCTCAGATAGAAAGAGGCAGGAGAAATTTCATTTAATGACCTATGATCCAGTATATGTGAAATTAGATATAGCCCTTCCCATTCTTTCACCCAGTTTACCCTAATCAATCATTCCATAGTTATGACACTTTTAGGTTATACAAAAAGAGAAAGAAATCAAAGAGCAGACTTCTTTGTCCCTAACAACAACAGCAAAACCACCACAAAACCCCCAAAGGGCCACAATCTCCCAAATTATCACAAGTAAAGTTGCAAATAACAACTTCCCCAATGTGCCTTTCACCATTTGTTCTATATCCTTTGCATATTCAGTTTGCAGCCATTTCTCAATCTCACAGGCTATTATGATCTACTTTCCATTCTGTATCACCATGGATATCTTATGATCACAAATTATGCTGCCACATCATTAACATTAAATGTTCCAATACAAGTAAAACTACCTCATCTTTAATCTCTACTTTTTAATCAGCAAACAAGGTCAGCTTGACCTTCTGGGGTACCCAAAGCCCTTCTGTATTCACTTGTATCAAAAGCAAGTCTAATTTTTTGCTTCTGAAAATCTAAAACTCCTCCATGAGGTCACTGAGTGGATCCCTGTGCTCAGGGCAATATTAAACTGGCTGCAGCTTTAGAGTTCATTTTGTTTTCAGCACCATTATTCCTCTATTAAATGGAAAGTTGTTTGCTAAAGCAAATGAGACAATTCTGTTGGTGACATCTTAATTTTAGGTCTGTTTTGTCTTTCTGACTGCAGGGGTGCAGGGTGGGATAATTCTGCTGGTTCAAGCACCATGAAGCACTTTCCATCATCAAGCAACAAGTCTTGGCTAGAAAAAAAAATATCTTTTTGAACATGCTGCACAAAATTATTTCACTGCCAGATACAAGGACTTCATGTTCTTCTAATTATTTTTTTTTTTACTTGTGGAGTGCTGGTATTTGTCAGCCACAAGCAAATGGAGGTAGTACAACTGAAAAGGCACATCTGCTCTTAGCAAGTGTAGCAAGAAAGACCAACACTTATTAGGTGTGAGTTTTTTAAGCTGATATTTGTAAAACCAAGGTTAGGAAAAAAGTTTTGCAAGATAGGAACTCTGAAGTGTTTGAGTCCTTTAAAATATCCTTCAGGAGGCTGTTCTGGGATCCCAGAGCCCCAAGGTAGAGAAGTGGTCACAAGATTTACTAGGACATCCAGCCTTAATGGAGTCAAGACCAGTTGGAATCTTTGGGTATTTTCACAACCTTTTATTTAAAATCACCCTACAATCACATCACCAATTAAGCTGATGAGGTCTGACCACACATCCTCACATCTTTGGTCCTGTTTGACAGAGCTCCTGGGATTCATTTACATTTTTTAGGTTTGGATATCATGAGTGATTCACAGTCCTCATGCAATACAACTCCTTCATTTGAATTCTGCAACACTCATGATTCCACCTGAAATTGTTTCTATTCCCTAAATGAGCACCCTTGAATTGTGTACTACTGAACTACATCCTATTTCAATTATTCCAGCCATTCATTCCATTTCAACAATTTTCTTCTCAGAAAAGCATAGAAAAACATGAAAGGAAATCCCTGACCACCCATTACAGTCGTTCATAACCTTATGATGCAAGGTTGGTCAGCCAGAAATTAAATCTGTGCTCAATTTTAGGATCATAGAATGGTTTGGGTTGGAATGGCCTTAAAGCCCACCAGTGCCACCCCTGCCATGGACACCTTCCACTGTCCCAGGCTGCTCCAAGCCCCAAAGTCCAGCCTGGCCTTGGGCACTGCCAGGGATGCAGGGGCAGCCCCAGCTGCTCTGGGCACCCTGTGCCAGGGCCTGCCCACCCTGCCAGGGAACAATTCCTAATTCCCAATATCCCATCTGACAGTGGGAAACCATTCCCTGTGTCCTGTCATTCCAGTTCCTAAAGAACAGTCCTTCTCCAGCTTCCCTGGAACCCCTTCAGATGAGGGAGGTGCAGTGAGGTCTCCACACACCCTTCTCTTCTCTTCTCCAGGCTGAATTCTGTCTCAGTTTCTGTTTATCTCAGGTTTTTTAGTCTCCTCCCCAGCAGGGCTCGGATGATGACTGAGGTTGCAATCAAATGCAATTACAAATCCCTGATGGGCCAGAATTTCTTTCTTTACTCATGCTTAGAAATGGCAGAACACCATGAGAGATTTGCAGCCTGAAGGGAGATTTTGGAAGAACGGTATTGTCAATCCAAAATTCATGTCCAAAGTTGAAGATCCACCCCTGCCTTAATTACAACATCATTACTTGGATGCCACACTTGGCTGGGTTGTGTCACCAAGCCATGTTTCAAGTCTTGGGAGCAGCAGACTCAGGGTGAGTACAGAATGCTGGGACTTTTGTTCAGCATTCTGTACTTGAACAAAAATTAAAAGGTCATCTCTTCAGCTTCTCTGGGGAAAGACAGATCACAGCACAACTCGGGCATCCTGGAACAAATAGGAGCAACTTGATGTTGACAAGTTCATTTATCTTTTGGCAAATTCTACAACCAAAAATGTACCAATAAAGGGGATTGTTCATTTAAAGAAAGGCTACATGTTTTGTTTTTCAGCCAGAATGAGTTTTGTTCATACCCACTGACAGCAAAGAATTTAAATGCCAAAGAATTTAAATGTACAATTTTAGCTGTGAAAAATAAAGCGACATCACTTTGGAATCTGAAAACAGCATTTCTTGTTTGGCCACTGGGTTTGGAGAGAAAATGATGAACCCTTGACAACTTCATGGCAAACCCCAAGTCCTGCCAGGGTTAGGACTGACATTAGAGATAGATTCAGCCATAAAGACAAATGATTTTATGATTTGAAATTCCTTGGTTAACTCTCTGTTGACTTTTCTCTTGGATTTGCTCTGGAGCATGAAGTGTCATTATCCCAGAGTCGCGTAAAAAGAACACTTCTTAAAACTCCAGATAAAAGCATTTTCTTAGCAATTATAACAAAAATAGCTGGATGTGTTCCTAACAAGATTCTTGACTGGGATTTGTATCTGTTTATCACTGATAAAGAAAACAACTCACAAACAACAAATTAAAATTATACAAACTAACACTGCATGTTCCCAGGTTATAGTAATTGCTTTTTAGCCATAGCCTGCCTGTAAAATATCTGTGACTCTTAAAATGAAATCATTTAGTAATCCCTGAAACTCTTTAAAATGCCCCTTTTTGGCAATTTTCTTTTCTCTTTCTGCTTCACATACGAGTTTGTTCCAAAAATGAATGCCTGTCAAAAAGAACACAAATGCTAAGCAGGCTTGGAAGGACTCAAAAGAGCCTGTTTTGCTGAAGAAAAAGAAATATCCGTTCCATTGGCAAGTCAGACTTGGTGGAGGAACTGGAATATCGAGCTGTCTGACTAACAGAAAGGAAGATGGATGACTCCTCCTGAATTAGATGCTTGAAACCTACTTCTGCTCAAAAGGGAACATAATCAATTTGGGAAAGAGTTGCCTCCAACACTGGGAACGCTTTATCATAAATAGTAGATTGCATTTGAACTTTACTTGAGTGTTTTAAAGGTATTATTAGAGCTTAACCTTCAAAATGAATAACAGTTTATTTGTGCAGTTACTCAGGGAAACAGGTTGAGATACCTACTTTGAATAATATTCTACCCTGTCCTTTACACCCCACTTCTTCTATTTATTATTAGCTGGGTTTATTACTCATTTAATTTGTCCCTCTCTGTGTCCAGAGGCAGCAGGGTGGCACCTGAAGGACAAGGAGCAAACACGAGCTCAGATCTCCCTCTGCAGATGAGGAGCTCCAGAGGGACCATCAGGGAAGAGCTTGCTGAGCTTCCAACCTTTCCCTGCTCATCCAGAGCCTCCAGGAGGAAACCCAGGTGCTCCAGGAAGTGTCCTTGAAGGTCACAGCCTGAGAGAAGGTGCTGTGAAAATTTTCCTGAATTATTTCCTGTATTTCAGATGTAACACTGGCCAGAAGGTGAGATGAAGGAATCACAGGTTGTTACTCTCATTTAAGTTCTGGAAGAATTTACACTGTTCTACAAACATCCAACTTGAAAAAATCCATGTAATTTACAACCAGCATTCACCCACACATGGGTTTTTCCTACTGTTGATGAGGTTTTTAGTAGAAGAAAAGTTATCTAATAATTTAATTGCCAAAAATCAAAATCCATCTGTATTTTGATGCCATTTAAATGTCTCTATGAATAATTCAACTCTAGATTTCACTCCTATAAGGTCTATATCTCATTTGCTAACAACATTAGGTATAGCAAATAAATCTGGATGCTCACTTGCTTTTTGAACTTGGCATGGGTGCATATACCAGCTTCCAAAACCTGTGCCTTAGTTATTTGTTTCAGAAACAGAGATCTAGATCAGAAGCATCAGCTTTCTTACAGAGCAACAAATACTAAGCTAATAAAAATTATTAATTTTTTGTGATATCTTCCCATTGTGCTTAAATATCTTCATGCTCAGCACAAGTCATGTTTAAATTTCAGTACAGTTATGTTTATTACCTATGGAAGTAGCACTGGTGTAAAATCAATGACAGGAATAAGTCATTGAAAAAAATGAAGAGTTAAGACAGACAAATTTCAAGGACTGTTTCTGTTCACTAAGTGTTCTAAAATACTTCATTAAATATGCATCAGAAAACAAGGCATTTCTGTAATATTAAAATATGGTGCAATTTCTAGGGCTGCTAAAAGTCAGAGCATTATTTTATATTTAAAATATAATCCATTTGCACCGAAACAATACATTTGTAAAATCCATGGTTTTCATACCGTAGCCTTTCACTTTGATGCAGAGCTCCCTCAGCCTCAGGATAATGGCATTTGCATCTTCTTCTGGTTTTTCACATCCACAAATTCCATCTTCAAGCTCTTAATTCATTTCTGAGAAAAAAAAAAAAAAAAAGGCAACACAGTGTGAGAAATACCAAGTAGAGGGAGAGGCATGATCCATTGAAAAGGGGAATTTCTTGGGGATTTTTGCCCCACTTCACTGTAGACCTTTCAAGGGTCCTTGGGAATATTTAATATTTCATGTGTCTCTTCCTCTGAGCATATTCTCCTAAATTTCATTTCAGTGTGCAGCCACCAAGTAAGAGCTGTTCAGGCAGTGATGCAGAAGGATGCAGCAGGGACTGCTTCCCCAACACCTCCCTGCACGAACAGGTAGGCAAGAGGAGAATGGAAAATATCAGGAATGGCAGGACCAGCTCTCCATGGCTTGCCCCAGCTAGCCTGACATGCTGAAATGCCTGAAGTGGAATCTCTGGCCACTGTGTGGAATTGCCACAGCATCACCTCTCTCCCTGATTTTGAGTGTTTAAAACCTTTTTAAATTTTTTAATTATTTTGGTAATATTGTGAAGCAGAAGAGATAGCTGGACACAATGAAAACCAAGAAGATGAGGATAAGCTTAGAGGCTCTGTGAGGGAAGAATGGGTTACAGCATCCCTAGGTTGAGAAGCTTTTTCCTACACACTTGCCAGGCTGGCTGGACTAACCCAGTGTTCCTAGAGAGCTCCCAGGAGAGGAGTGGAAGTCAGGAGAATGAAAAGAGCACACACAGAACCAAAACCTCTTTAAAAAGGGAAACCTGCACAAAAACCTGCAGACAGGGGTTCATTATCAACAGATCCATACCAAAGTGGAGAGGACTGTGGCAGAGCTCTGCAGGATCCAGCACTAATCCATACTTGGATTAATCCCTTGCACAACAGGTTTGAGCAAAGAGGCAGCAAGAAATCAGAATTCTAAAGCTCTGTGGGCAGGCAGCAGGCTCCTGGCTTCACCTGAGGAATAACCAGTCAGTGTGTAGGCTCTGGGGAATTCCTGTGGGGCACAAAATGGGCAAGACTCAGCAGTGCCACACTGGAGAAAAAAATCCCAGGAAACGCAGAAGAGACCTGGAATAAGAGCATGGGATGCTGAACACATCCAGTCTGAGAAAGATGAACCAAAGCACAGAAAATGTGACAGATCAAAAATGTGGCAAGGAATGGGAGCCCAAGCCTACAGAGCAGCAGCACAATTTCCAAATATATGGGAGGTAACTGTTGTCTTTAAATTGCAAGGGTTCCATATTGCCAGAGTTTCATACCTCTGTGATGCTTCTTGTAGGCAGCTCCTCCAGGCACTGACTCTTCCTTGTCATCACAGCAGCCACCTGACTCCAGTTCCCACCACTCCACTCTTTTATAACACTCTTCTTATTGGCTACAGCTGTGGCCTGTTAACATCAGGCCTGCTCCTAATCTTTAGTGATTGGTTCAGCTGCAACTCTTTAGGGGATAAGATTACATTCTATACCACCTTCATTCACCCATACTGTATCCCCCTACAATTCCCCCTTTTTCTTTTAATTACAGAGTTGCAGCATTTCTTGAAGTACATATTCAAATAAATTAACATTATGACATATTCATATATTTCATTCAGAACCAGTAGTTATACAGATGTTCAGACAGCATATTACAGTACAAATATATATTTCTGAGTGTTGGTTCAGTTTTGCAGCTTTTCTCAGTTTACAAAGTTCTTATCTTCAAAATCTTTTATATTCATATTTAACAAACACTAATAGCTGCAATTGATATATTTTGATATACCAATAGTTTAGTATTCAAGTCCTTTTCCTCAAATCCACGGGGTCATATAGTCGAGGCCTGTTTCCCTGAATCCACGGGATCATATAATTTAATCCTAAGTCCACGGGGTCATCCCAAATAGTTTAGTATTTAAGTCCTTTTTCTCCTGAATCACATCAGGGTCACCATTTGTTGTCATTATAGTGCAAGAGTTCTATTGTCATTACATTGCAAGGGTTCCATATTGCCAGAGTTTCATACCTCTGTGATGTTTCTTGTAGGCAGCTCCTCCAGGCACTGACTCTTCCTTGTCCTCGCAGCAGCCACCTGACTCCAGTTCCCACCACTCCACTCTTTTATAACACTCTTCTTATTGGCTACAGCTGTGGCCTGTTAACATCCTAATCCTTAGTAATTGGTTCAGCTGCAACTCTTTAGGGGATAAGATGACATTCTATACCACCTTCATTCACCCATACTGTATCCCCCTGCAGGTAACCATAAAGGAGACAGAAATCATCTCTTCTCCCTGTTCACAGCTGATAAAACAAGAGCTCATGGACTGGAATTGGGTTCAGGCTGGACTTCAGCATGTGCTCCATGGGGAAGGCTCTAATGACAGGCTGGAGGAACAGCTGTCAGGATTATTTTAAGAACTTCTCTTCTTTGTCCTTGCCCACCCTACAGCTCTGAACCACAGAGAAAGGTTAGGCTGTGATAAATAGTACCCCTACCTGAGGGCTGGCAATGGGAATTTGATGGGTGTGTCTGGAAAATGGTGCTGGGGGCTGCAGTGCAGTGCAGTGCTCTAACACAGACTGTGTATAGTCCAGCACATATTTTGGAAATAATAATGAAAACTATCACAATGAGAAGTTAAAGTGTAAGAAACCAGGAGGCTGGAAAGTTATAAGAATGTTCCCAATATGAAAAATAAGTTTATTACCTAAGTATATGGATGCAGATGAACTATGTCTGAATTACATTCTCTATTCTGTTGGCCAGACATGTTGATTTTTAAAATATTTTCTGCTGCTCTGCCATCTTTCTCCTTTTCCAAATCATGAGAGTGTCTTGAGAGGAGCTTTTACCTCACTGCCAAAGCAGCAATTTTATGGAGATGTGTCCTTAAGAACAATGCTTTCCTTGGGGTGAAAGTGAATCCTGCTGTGCTGCTGAGCGGGCTGGAGCATCACCCCATTGTCAGGGCTGTCCTTAACACAGTGTGAGCTTAACTCTGCCCTCAGAAGGGTCAGGGCCAGCACAAACTGGCTGCAGAGAACCCTCTGAAAGTTTCAGAGGCAGAAAAGATTTTCTCACACCTCTCTGAAAAGCAGCAGGGATAATCCGAGGGATAATTACGGAATACCTGCAGTCCATTCTCTGAGGAAGGCAGGCTGAGGCTGGGACCCGCAGAGCCCATTCACACCACTGCTCTCAGACACAAAGTCTGGCCCTTGATGGATTCCATAGGAATATTTCAAGTGAGAGTGGAGCTGGAGGTGGGAACATTCATCATCACCAAGTTACAGTGTGGTGGTGGGGAAAGAAAAAGGAAAAGATGGAAGCAGACATCCCTGAAAGTCCTGCTGTGGCTCTATAACTGTGTGACATTATTAGAAAGATGCCTGAAATGAGTTATGGAGCTAATTAAGGAAATATAAAAGCATGGATAAAAAGTTCCTGGTTAAGTATAATTGATAGTACAAATCTAATTTGAAAGGTTAACAAGCTCTTGAAAATTGTTGAATCAAGTACAGACTGATGTTTTTAATATAATTATATACAGCTAACAGATGGTATAGTCTTTTTATTATATTGTCAGCTATTAGATTTTCACTTCTTATGCAAATAACTGAATTATACTAAAGATACTTATGGTTATTTTAAAATATTTTTTCAGTTTTCTAATACCTGTATGTACTGATCAAATGCATAATATTTACTATTTATAAAAATATGAAAGACAAGATTTAGATAAGAATTCAGAATATTTCACTCCCCCTTCTAAAACAACTTTATTTTAGATCTTAATTAAAAGCTTGATTGGCTTTATGAATAACATAACTTTAAATATGTAAATATCTTTTCAGGCCAAATGAGAATTAGAAGAAGATTAGGAAAACAAAGCAGCAGGGAAAAACTACTCTTAATTCAAAAATTCTCATTGAAAAAAGCCAGTGAAAAATTAAATTTAATATGCAAGATAATATATAAGATACAGCAATTCAGAAAGACCAGGAGAGAGGTGATTACCTCGTTCCTAAACCCTGCAGTCTGTATCTGATAGCTATTTTATCTGGGTTCTGAAAATCCCTGAAATAAAAGCCATTACTTACTTGGGCATTTTTAAAACAAACCTTCATATAAGATTCAGAGATCTGGCTCCCGTTGTGCTACTTCCACCACTGAATAAGAAATTCTACAGACTTGTTACATATCAACCCAAAATTTTAGAGTTGAGGATTCAGAGATGAAGCATTACAATAATTATGTTGTATTTCTCATTACAGTCAGTGAGATTTCAGTATCTGAGGGCACCTCCAGGGAAGCCAGAGAGGGGCTTTTCATCAGGAGCTGCAGTGATGGGATATGGGGGAATGGTTTCCCAGTGCCAGAGGGCAGGGCTGGATGGGATATTGGGAATGAGGAATTGTTCCCTGGCAGGGTGGGCAGGCCCTGGCACAGGGTGCCCAGAGCAGCTGGGGCTGCCCCTGCATCCCTGGCAGTGCCCAAGGCCAGGCTGGACTTTGGGGCTTGGAGCAGCCTGGAATGGTGGAATGTTCTTGCCCATGGCAGGGGGAGGAATGGGATGAGCTTTAGGGTCCCTTCCAACCCAAACCTTTCTGTGATTCTATGATTTACTAAGAAGGGGAGTCCTCAAACTCATTCTCATAAGTATCCGACAAAATTTATTTAATCCAAAGTGAATTTGGAATTTACAGCAAGCAGGACTCATCCCAGAATCCCAGCCTGGTTTGGGCTGGAAGGGACCTTAACACCCATCTCCCTCCAGCCCCTGGCATGGGACACCTGCCAGCAGACTGGGTTGCTGAAATCCTTACAAAGACAAGAAATAGGACATGAATCACTCCTTTTGTATCAGTGCTCATCCCATCTAAATTTAGCAGCTGAAAGGGTAAGCACCTCCGTGTTAGGATTCCTGTGTAATCACAGGGACTGAGTGCCAGACACCTGCCATGGCCTTGCTGAGGTGCCTGCTTGCATTCAGCAGAAACAGCAGAAATCCAAACAGCTCCTGAAGAGAACACATTTAAAACAGCTCAGTCAGATGGAGAAAGGAGGATAATATCCACACTTGAGAGCAGCCTCACTAAGTCAGAGCAAATGTGCCCATTTACCCCACACTCATCAACATCAGCTTCCTTGGGCAGCACTTGCACAAACACCCTCCCAGCTGGGCTTTCATTCTGAATTCTGCAGGCTAATGCTCATCCCTAGCAATAACCAAAGGCTCTGCTGGCATGGCCTGGGAAGAATCCAGGAATGGCTGTTGGTGAGGCCATAAAAATGGATAGCCTGAGCTTGATGGCTCTTGAAATAATCACACAGCTTCAGCTGGTGGAGGAAATGAGGGATGGGAAATGCTCCTTCTGTGAGCTAAGAGCAAATAACTGACCTGGACAAGTTCAGGCATCCTGCAGTCTCAACTTAATGAATTCACTGGACCCTTGGCTGGAGTGAAATAAATAAAACATTGCACTTTCTCACTTGTGGCTTGCTTCAAAACAGTCACAAAACAACTGTTTTGCCACTTGAAGGAAACGAAAAGTCATCTAAAAGTTTATGGGGGTTAACAGCTGATTACAATCAAAAAGCTGGTACAAGAGTGGATTCAATTGTTCTGTGTGCCACTCTTGTAGTCCTTGTCAAAAGGCTGGATTAATGCCAGCCTTCCTGTCCTTCCTACAGTCTTTGTCACAACAAAGAGGCATTGCAGTTTTACAGCCCTGTATTTTCTCTCAAAGATAACAGTAAACAATACTCCTTTGATGTTTTCAATGTTCTATAATTTTACTGAATGGTCCTTCTTATTCTTCCTTTTATATTCTCAAAACTGATGAAAAAGTGATGAAATGTCCAACAAAATAAAACACAGAATTGTGAAGAGGTTAAAGCAGTGAGCCTGGCTACTGTCCCTCATGGGGCAGGCAGGGCATAAAGACTTTTGTTTCACTTTTGATCATTTTTGTCCTTTCTTGTGAAGTAGCACCACACTACACAACAAGTTCACAGAGAAACTGCAGATCATACCAAGAATCACCAGTTCCCAACCTAAATAATAGCTAAGTTAGAGCTCATTCCATTCCTTTAGCAAATGCTCAGCAAGCCACAGGTGCCCCTGACTCTCTCTGGGCAGACATGTGCAGCTATGGCTCCAGACAAACCCCAAATGAGCTGCTCTCCTCTTCATGCAGAGGAGATGAAAGAGCCAACCTGTGACAAATTTGTCATGCTAATTCTCCCCTGGAAGGGATGTGAGCCTGTGGGAATGGGGGGAGTGTAAGGAACCACTCTGCAGAGCATTGGTGGGGCCCTGCAATGAACTGAAGATGAAATAACACAGTGAGGTCTCGGTGGGGAAAGGAAGACACAGCACAGTTATTGATCCTTATGTGCCAAATCCTTGCCCAGGCTCTGCAGCTGATCTGTGGGGTCCTCTGTGCCCTCACAGGGACAGAGTCAGTGTGGCATGGATGCAGTGCAGACAGAGAATGGGACAGAGCAGAGAGAACAGAGCCACTGCCTGCAGCTCCATCCCCTGCACTGTGAGCACTGCAGCTGCATTCCTGCCTGGTGCCTTGTGCCTGCAGACACAGGGGGTCAATGAGGCAATCACAGCACTGAAGCTTTCCTGGAACCCAAATTAGTTCTTTGAGTCCATCTTCATTTGAATTGTTTTCCCCTACATGTGAATGGTTTGGATATTCTGTGTTGGACACAGCTCCACAGATTCAAAGTTCAGTCTGCACTTTACACACCTGAAGATGGAAACCTGGGAAGGAGTGGAGAGGATGTGGCCAGGGAGAGCCTCCTTCCAGCACTGCAGAGTCCTGCTGTGGCTGGGTCCTTGTCTGGAAGCTTCCCTGACCTCTGACCACCTTCACCTCCCTCCCAAACCTTCTGGGTGCACAGCAATCCCACTGGAACCTGGCAGATCAGGTCCTATTCTCATTCATCTTCTGGGAGCAACTTCTTACCAAGTGCCAGAGAGATATTTCTTGTTGCATAAGGTAGAAAAATTATAAAGAAAGGCCTTATAAAATCAGGCCTGCTCTGTTAGATCAGTGGCTAGCCTGTCAAGCTAGCACACTGCAAGTTCCCATGTGAAAGCAATCCTGGTGTGAACAGTTTGTTCACATAACAATCTATTCCTGGGTGAAAACCAACCAGCACCTGTATAAAAATAAATCCATCCCATGAGAATCAGTGAAGAAAATATGTAAACAATTTTAGAGTAGAGAGATTTGATGGACAAGTAAAATACATTTTACTAACCAACAGATTCATTGGCAAGAAAGCTACTGACCAACTGGAGTCACACACAAGGTCTGTAAAACAGTATAAAATTATTTATGCAAATAAAGAATGGACTTTTTTCCTGCATGAAGAAAATGGAGTCTTGTGTGATTCATTCTGATAATTTCTGTTGTTTTTCAGGTCCTGCAAAATTCAGTGTGTGCCAAGATGGCAGGTTTCTGGTACTTGATGCTGAGCCTGAGGTAAAGGGGAACCATAAAAGGGGTTTTGCATCTCCCAGCCTCATTCCTGCTGCTCATTGTGAAGCCACAATGTCCTGCAGAGTGAAAAGATTCTCCACAAGAATAAGATTTGGGTCTGGGCTAAGAGTAGAAGCTCTCCCTCAGGGACCCAGTGCCAGAAAGAATTTGAGCACATGCAGAACATTTAAGAGCAGAATATTCAACACTTTGCTGAATAATATCTGAAGTGGCATAAGCTAACAAAAAGCAAAGTCCAGTGGACAGAAACACCTCTTGTGTGAAATCCTGCTTTAGGACTTAGCTGTAAAAAACATCAACACTTACCAACAGCTGAAAAATAGCTACTGGAGGGGGTTGTTATTTTTTTGAGTGTTTGATGCCCTTTTATTGCTTTGATGGTCTCACTTTACAGGGCAATACAGAGAAATGTAGACAAAATCCCTTCACATAACCACACAGACTAATACTAAGTAGCTTTTTGAATGCTGTCCCACCAAGCAGAGTTTTTGTGAGAGGGAAGGCAGGTGCACAGATATTCCTGTGTGAGATGCTGCCTGCCAGGGCTCTCAGAAGAAAGGATCAGAGGGGTTCACACGCAGCTCAAGGCAAAACACACCGGCTATAAAAGAGTCTTGAAGACAGCAAGCACTTCAGGAATTAAAAACACCTTTTGACCAAGGAAAACTGAAGGGCAAACATGATCTTATGGGTTGAAAAAACATCCAGATGACTTTCAGTGGAACTGTTGCTGTCCCTCGAGAGGGACGAGCTGGTTTCAAGCTATCACAGATCAACAGAGAGCTCTGAGATGTTCCTGCTGGAACCTTCCCAGATGTCCAGGAAGGGAAGGGGACCCTGGCTAGCAGGCTCTGAACAGCAGCCTGTCTCTCATCCCTCTGGAATCCAAGCAGGCAGAGTAGAAATGTAAGGCAATAACCTATAAATTATGTGTGTGGTTTAAAAAAAAAAAAAAAATTTAAAGGAAGAAAAAACTCACATAATGCAGGAATGTGCAGAATATGAACAGCAAAGGAAGAGGGAAAAGAGAGAGAAAGCATTAATAAATGCCAAAGTAAAAGGGGATGGACAATTAAATTACTCTGGGGTCTAGATTTGATTTCTTTACTGCATTGGAAAAGGCTGGAGAAACACAGAATTTTTGTAAAGCAACATAGTGTACTGCAAGAACAGAACAGAGAGCTACAAACAGTGGATAGGCTGTGGAAAGAAATAGCAGGAAAACAATGGCTATCATTATCAATGGCTATCATGGTGGGGATGCAAGGGCAGGGGGAAAGAGCAGAAATACAGGAGGTGCTGAGCTGTAACATTTCAGAATCCCAGAATCACTGAGGCTGGAAAATCCCCCCAGGATCACCAAGTCCCAGCTGTGCCCAGTGCCCACCTTGTCCCCAGCCCTTCCTGGGACCTGCCACGCTGGCACGAGGCTCTGGCACTGCAGGACAAGGCAGGAGCTTTCCTGGTTTATTCTGGAAAAAGAGGTCTGTGACAGCAGCAGAGTCTGGTCATTGCCTGGGTTGCTAGTAAAGGCCCCCAGGTTTTGACAAAAAAAATAGACATTTCACAGAGTATATACATATATGTGTGTGTATATATATATGTGTGTGTGTATATATATATGTATATATATGTATATACACATGTAATATTGGTATATATATTTTATATATGTATATATATATATACATGCATATATTAGTATATATATTTATATGTATATATACATGTATATTTACATGTATTTCCACATGTGAATATATATATGTATACACCCACCACAACAATTATGCTCAGTACATGCACACAGCGAAATATATATTAAGCCAATAATATTAAGTTAAATTTTTGATTATTAATCCTAATTTATTAGGATTATTATTTATTTTAATTAATTCATCTTAATAAATTAAGATTATTATTAAGATAGTTAAGAGTATTATTAAGATATTATAATATATTTTCTTTATTAGGATTATTACTAAATCTAAATGTATTAATCTTAAAATTTTGATTATTATCACCTAACATGGAGAATAACTAATAAGGTCATGAGGCAGTTCCACATCCAGCTTGAAAAGTAAATAAAACCAGACTATAAACAACGATTTTCAATCAAGACAAAACAAACATAACAAAATACAAACAAACCCCAAAAGAACAAAACTCCTGAAAAATTAGGAGCACTAATATCCAAAATGAACTTAAAACCTCAAGATATAAATGAACTCAGAAATTCAAAATCCTCTAAAACCTTTCTATAAAGAAGTGGAAAGAACTTCTTTAGGAGGCTTGTAGCCCTAAGTGGGTGATAATCAGCCCTAAAGAGATAATAGCTACACTCTAGAGGGAAAATAAGCAGCATAAGAAAGCAACATTTTAGAGATAAAACCGTAAGAATAATTTGAGAATGGCCCTAAATCAAATGTTTTCTACACAGTGACAAGTCCTTTCAGTCCTATAAATAGAAGATAAAAAAGGACAAGACATTAAGATGCTACAGGAATAGATTTAATTTTTTTAAAATTGTTTTTAAATTAACATTTTCCTTTGGCTTTCAATAGGTGGAAAAGTGAATATTCTAAGGCAAAACCACACTGTCTAATAGGAACAAAGTACTAAAATAGGACTCTCTAATAGGACCAAAGTACTGCAAAGGAGGCTGCCAGTGCCAAAAAACCCCAGAGATCAAAGGATTCAATGTTTTACCCTGCAAGGACCTGAGAGCCCATCCTGGAAGGTGTGAGAGCACTGAGGGATGAAGGGCAGGGAAACAGGAGAGGCCTCTGCCAGCTGGGGGTGAGGCACTGCCTGACCAAAGAGGAGCTGGAATCACACTCAGACTGCAGAGACAGAGCAAGAGGGGACCCAAAACAGCAGCAGCTCCATGAGTTTTATCTCAAGGACCCTTCCATGGGAAAAGCACAATGGAAACCCTGGAGCCAACAGAGCAGGGACACAGGGCTGGGAAGGCAGAGGAATCCTGGCACACCACCCAGCCCCATGGGGATCCATGAGGATGCAGAGATCCCCCAGAGCCCCTGGAGATCCACAGGGATCAGAGATCCCCCACAGCCCCTGGAGATCCATAAAGGATGCAGAGATCCACCCACAGGCCCTGGAGAGCCACAGGGATGCAAAGATCCACCCAGAGCCCCTGAAGAACCATAAAGGATGCAGAGATCCCCCAGAGCCCCTGGAGATCCATAAAGGATGCAGAGATCCCCCAGAGCCCCATAAAGGATGCAGAGATCCCCCAGAGCCTCTGGAGATCCATAAAGGATGCAAAGATCCACTCAGAGCCCCTGAAGATCCATAAAGGATGCAGAGATCCACCTACAGCCCCTGGAGATCCACAGGGATGCAAAGATCCACTCAGAGCCCCTGAAGATCCATTAAGGATGCAGAGAACCCTGTAAAACCTGTAAAATATGTAAGAGAAAAGAGGGAGGAAGTGAGAGAACGATGTAAAAAAGCCAGGCATTCATTGCCTAACTACAGGAACTGGTGTGAAGTGCCAGGAAGGGGCACCTGGAAATGCCACAGCTGCAAAGATCTCAGTGAGCACCAGAACCAGAGCAGGCAGGAGGGTGATTGGAGGCTCTCCCCTAAGAAGAGATAAAAACAGGCTAAAAGAATGTCTTGTTTAGCCCAGCAAAATGCCAGCTGCTGACAACTGCAGCTGTGCTCAATGCACACAGAGGGGAGGTGAAGGAAGTCCAAGCACCGTGCTGGCAAAGGACAGATGGGTAAACAGGCATGAGAGGAACCTTGTAGGGACAGGTGAAGCCCTCTAGCCCTGTTCTTTCTGCTCTCAAACACTTCCCAGCAATGATTTAATCCTAAATGCCTCTCCTGATATGGAGCACACTGAAATGTGTGTTGCTGTGTGTCAGTTTGGTAACCAGGGCACACAAAACTGCAATAACACATTTTGACAAATCTGGGGAGGGGAGTGAAGGTTGTGTATTTTATCTCTGTATAATCAGAGGGAGGAAAAAAACCCTCAATAGGAGTCATAGGAGCACAGGATTATTCAGCTCAGAAAGGACTTGAGAAGGTTTCAGCTCCAGCCTCCTGCTCATGGCAGGCTCAGCTGCATGAGGTTCAGTTCACACTGCCTTTCTTAGCAACCTGCCCCACTGATTAAAGATCTGATTGGGAAAAAGCTTTTCCTTCTATCCAGATGGAAAAAAACCCCAATGCACTCTCAGGCCTGACAAAACACAACCAAACTATGCAAAGACTGTAAGTGATAATTTAATGGTTGCCCCAGCTCAGACTTGTCTCTTTTATGAACTATTGATTTCACTACAGAATATTCTTAAACCTGCTGAGTAGAAGAGTTCAGTTGAAGCATATTTACTGCACTGAGGAGGCTCCTGCCATTATTGACTCTTTGACATCTGTTTGGGAACAGGTCAAACCCAAATCCTTTCCTTTAATTCCATGCACACCCTCTGTCCCACTTTCCTTCCAGAAGCCTCAAGGACAGTCCCCATTTCAAGATGCTCCAAAACGTGAAAGCAGCAGAGAATGAGATGGGTGAGGGGAAGAGAGCAGGAGCAGGGTGTGAGCTGCTGCAGCTCACTGGAGGCAGGGTGACAGAAATGGGTCTCTAAGATGGACATCAGTGTGCTCAGTCCTTGCAGGGACCTTCCAGGAGGTCACACCCTGCTCAGGAGCTGGCAGGGTGGTGCAGAGGATGAGCTGGCATCACCCTCCTCTCCTGAAACACCAATTTAATCTGACCCAGCAAAGGACACTTTAAAAGAACTACAGGTTTGTGCAAACAGAGGACAGGAGAGATTTTTCTAATCTTGGCCTGGAAATGTATAGTGAAAGAGAAACCATCCAGTGCCCACTTAGTACAGGCTGCAGGGCTCAGCAGAGGAGTGAGTAAACAGGGTTATACCTCCAAGAGAAATATACTCTATCAGTATTACTTAGCATTTGTTTCAGTATTTGTTGCTATTACATATTAGATATATATATATATATTTCAGTATTTGTTATATAATGTTATATATATATTTCAGTATTTTTTGCTTGTTCAAATATCATCCTCAATTTCCATGAACAAATCACTGATAAAAAGTTGTAAAATATCCTTGTGATCTTTCCAAATTTTAGTCTTTTAAAAAATACTGATGAGTATTTCCCAGATATCTCTTGGCAGATAGATGTCATGAAGAAATTTAAATTTCACTGAAGACTCCTTTCCAGGAAATTCCTAAACTATTTCATAGTGTTTCAAGTGTCTCCTAAAAAGACACAGGATCACTTAATTTCCAAGAAAGGATGTAAACCTCATCCCATCTGAAGATACATGCCCCAAACAGAAGTTATCTTACCATTATAGCAAGAAATACTTCAGTGTAATGAAACTTATGAACACTGCTGTTCATTCTTTGTACAGTGATCCCAGAGAAACAGATCAACAGATTTAAGATTTAATGAAGTGCCTCTTAGATATGTGCTGATCCTAAAAACACTTCTGTGACGAGTACTTTAGTTACTCCTAATTGTATTCTTTCATTTTCCTGTTCATCCCACTGGTACCTCAAAGGAGCCACTGCTTTTGTTCACCCTTATTTCAGCTTTTTGTTTGTTTAATTACCACATCTGAAATTCTGTTTCGTAAATCAATGTCTTCTTTCAAGTGCTGATTAAGAGCAAACACTCAAACAAACACAGACACAAACAAGAGGAGTTTCCCATGCTGGTGCCCAGAAGCTGCACACACTTTTACTCCGGGTGATTTTGGATATTTTCAGGTACTGAACACGATCAGTTTGAACAGATGGGGATTTTGTTTTGGGTTGATCCTCTGGAGGAATGTTATCTTCAAAGACTGAACAACACCTTCCAGGGATGGTGACTATTTACTGAGGGTCTTGGTGCTCTTCAAAGGTGCAACCTGAAAACACAACTCTTGCAATAGTATTACTTCTTTCTCAAAAAAATTGTGTATGAAAATTTAACTGCTGGAAGAAAGTGTCCACCACAACCCCAAAATGAATGTGCACTGTTGGAGGGCATCAGCAATTTCCTTCCTTTTATAATTCAGCAGCAATTTCCTCTGTGTTTTTACATATTCTCTGACCAAATCACTAATTTATACTAAGTGGATCTAACAGAGTTGCTAATGCTGGGCAGTATTTGTTTCCAGCCAGTAACTCTTGAAGACCTTAAAATTCTCCAACTCTCTAACCCATAAGAATCTCTAATTATTTCCTCTTTCCATCCCATCCCTCAAGAGGGATTACATTTCTGAAACTTGTAAAACACAGTAAACAGAGGCTGAAGAATTGGCTCTTTGGGACCAGAATCACATTTGGGGAATTTACAACCATTTCCAAATGTCAAGAGAGGCTTTCAGGCATGGAAGGCAAAAAGCCAAGAGAATTAACCCTTAGAATGAGTCTGTGCTATTTATGTACCTTAAATCTCCCTGTTTTGGGTGGGTGGTAGTGTGTAACAGCAACACAGTTCACAGTTTATACCTTTACAAAGCAGCAGAAATCTCACTGCCTTGTGATCTTGATCACTCAGTGCTTCCAGACCTTTCTTCTGCCACTTTTTATTCTTTTTGGGCAACATCAGGCTCTCCATTCCCTCTGCTGGGCTGAGTGCAGGAGAAACGAGGCTGTCTGATGTTTTACCTTTGGCTTCAGAAACAACTTCCACTGAGATTAAGTGACAATCACACATCTAAGATTAATTGCTTGGTTTATAGCCCCAAATACCTCAATTTTAAATAAGCCTTGCCCAAAAGTGCAAAATGTGCACATGCAGGGCAGACATACAGATAAATCATAAATCAGTGTGGGCATTTCTAAATCTATAGGGGTACAGAAAAGAAAGGCCAGCAAGGGAATCTCTTGAAATAACATTGTGCTGGCTTAGGTTTGTTTTTTTTCCCCAAAAAAAAATTCTGGCTCAGAGCAAGATCTGTGATTCTTTACAGCTGTCATATGCTATTGTGGCACAGGGTGATTCATTCCAAAGCAGTGCAAAGGAGACAGCAAGAAAGACATGCCTTAACTCTATTTCCAGTGTCATGAATCCATGGAATAGTCTCAGTAAATTCCTGTCATAAACATTAAAACAAAATGAAGATGCTGGGCATATTTGATATATGCTCAATATACTATCCAGTGAAGCTTAAAATAATGTGTTTTAAAAAGTAATGAGAACTTAATTCCCAAAGAAACAATGGACAGGACATGCAGAATTCCTAGCTGGAATCTCTGGAATTTACACACAAGTCCTTCATGCATAAAGAGAGACAGATGAAACTGATTGGGAACAAAACTTTCACATTTTTTTACCTGGAGACTGAAAAGATCATCACACCAAGCAACAGCTTCTGAGCAAACAATGGCTAAAAAATCAGAAAGGTGAGAGAGTGATGACAAAGATGAGAGAGATGTTTGAGGGAGTGACAACCAAGACCTGTTATATACTTTTATGAAAGGGATGGGAATGGAAAGGGGAATAGGATGGGGGTTTGTTCATTTTGCTTTAAGTTTTTTACTGCACCCTCCAATGTTAGAAGCAGGTGGCATCCAGCACAGATGCCAATAACAGGCTCAGAAAAATCAAATCTGGGTGGGTTCTTCACACAAAGTGTGGTTCTTCACACAAAGTGTGGTTGAGCCACAGAAGTGGCCAATAAACAGGGGGACAAAATCAATGGGCAAGGGGAGTGGGCAACATTCCAGGAAAATCCCAGGGGCACAAACAGCACTGAGCTGTTCCCCACAGCAGCCCTGGCACTCCCAGCACAGCTGGCACACCCAGCAGGCCAAGGCAATGTGCCCTGGTGGCATTCTGCTGCTGGGCTTTGTTCCCTGCCCCTGCTCTCTCCTCAGGGCTGGGGGCTGGCAAAGGCTGTCATCAGCTAAAAGAGACCACCCCCAGAATCCCTGCCAGCTGCTGAGCTTGAAAGAGCTCAGGGAATTCCTCAAGCTTTTACCTTCAGGGTAGCCCATCCCATGGATTTTTCTCTGCTCTCACACAAGAAAAAAATTGCTTCCAGCTTGAGCTCCTGCCCTGACCCAAATCCTTGTCTTAGGGATTTAATGGAAGTTCCACCAGTGCTTTGAAAGATGGGATGGATTTGATTATTTGTTTTGATGTTTGTACAGCATTGCCTGAAGCCATAAAGAACCCCAGCACCTCAAATTGCACCCTGGCTAGCCTGGATTCTCCAGATGATCTTTCAACAGGAGCCATGGGGCAGGTGGGGAAAATAACACAAATCCCCAAAGCCAATGGAAAATATTTGCAGAGGTCATAATAATAATAATAATAGTGTCAACTTCTTTTTCTTAAGTTCCTTAACTGGGAAGGACTTGCCCATCTGTGATTGCTGGGTAAAGAACTCCAGCAAGGAAAAGATGAGTGCTTGGTATGGGGCTGCTGTGAGCTGCCCAGGCAGAAGGCAATTGTGGTCCTGTGCAGGAGGAGCTCAGGCTTGAACTTCCTGGCAGCACTGATAACCTGAAGAACTGCCTGAATATTGAGCTTTTAATCTTCTTGCTCGTGGTTTGGTAAGGTGAAAAATGAGCTCAAAAGGTAGCTCAATTCACAGTATTAAAATGTAGCATGATGGTTTCCAGGCTTCTTATTCTTCTGGTATGAACAATTCAGCAAATACAACAAAATAACAAATATGAAATGCTGACATGCTATAAATCTGCATTTTTTCTCCTCAAAACCAATATTTCTCCCAAGAATACTACCTGGGTGGATTCTCCAAAGACAAAATGCTATGGTAATCAGTTGGATGTCTTCTCATCTCTGGTCCCCCTGTCTGCCCTGAATCCAGTGCTGTTTTTCCTTTCACCTCCACAGTGCCCAGCACAATTTGACTACAATGAAATATTTTTCCATTATGTCTTGCATTGGTGCTGCTGTCACTGAGCTGCTTTTTCCCTCCCCACATCTGTTTATTTTGATACATTAAGGTCACCAGAGATTGTCTGTGACTCAGGTCTGCTTGTGTACATTACAACCTTGTCCCAGTTCTCCAAGGAAAACTGTTGCTAGGCATGAGAAAGGATGGGGGCTGAAGGAATGGAAGATGATAAAGGCACTGACTATCATGAAAAATTCAACTTCTGCCCCATCGAAAACATAAGGATTTGGTGTCTTCAAGGAGCTCCAGAAACTGAGATTGCAATTTTACCAGAGGGCAAAGTACTTCATACTTTTGTCTTGGAAATAAACAAGAACTAGTGATACTACATCAAGCAAAAGCTGCTTTTCTCCTGTTTGATAAACTTTTTTCTTGCTTGGTGAGTGAAAACATTCACAGGGGGAAAGTGAATGCAAAAGAACAAAAAAATAAAAAAGGACAGTGAAAAATATAAGTGGAGGAAATTCTTGAGACAGAGCTGTCTCTGAAGTACTTTTGGAGAGCATTACTTTTATTTAATACAGAGAAATCTGATTTCACTCCATCACAGACCATCCATTCAACAAAGTAATTCTTATCTGTCTTGATTTTTCCTGACTGTATTTCTTATTTTGCTGATAATTCTTCCTCTACCAAGCAGTCTGGAACCAGAGGCTTCTATTTCTAAGTTCCAAAGCATTTCAGGCTAACTGTGTATCCTGTCTGCACAATTCTCAGAAACACAGTAAATCTCAGATCAAAAAAAAAAAAAAGGCCACAAGCAAGACATTGAGAAAGCCACAAGAAAAGAATGAATTCCAGCCAAGGATGTACCTTCAGATTCAGCAATTTGTTCTCCTAAGCATTTTTACTCAACTGGCAATATCAAGATGAATACCTGCTTTCTCTTAATGCTCTCTCCTCCTGAGAACACTGTCACTCTGCAAACCACCAGACTAAATAATGCATTTCTAAGTTGAGGAGGCTTAAAGAGTCCAAGAAGGCAACAGCAACAAATTCTGAGGAACAGCACTGCTGGCTGGAAAAAAAAAAGCCAAGCAGACAGCCTCAATGGCAGCCATAAAATACAAATAACCCTGGATTTACCCAGATAAAGATATTTGAGAAAGGCACATAGCAGGCCTGTCATTTAGATTTCTGTTCCCTCTTTTTTTTTATATGTTCCAGAAAATCTTTTATTTACCCACATTTTCACACATTTATTTCTTCAAAATAATCTTCTGGAGGGGAGTGGGGTTTGAGATCAGTGCTCAAAACCCACGTGTGGCTTGGGAGTTCATACTGCATGTTCAAACAGACCAGTGCTAGGCTAACCAGCATTATAGATATGAATTAAGAAGATCACAAGTTCTTACCCACCTGCCAATCAATAGAAGTCATCATCCTCAGGAAATGAAAAGCCTTTCTGGTCAGGGCCAAAGTAAACCCAGGAAATTCATTCTGCTGCAGATCATGTCACTCCTCTGCAGTCAGAACCTCTCAGATCTTCAGAGTCTTCTGTGCTTGACTGACTCTTCAGCAGAGTTTAAATCCAGAACACAGCATAAACACACAGCCAATATGCTCAAAAGAAAAACAAAAAGTCACCTCAGTTGATTTTTCCCTCCCAAAAGCACAAGCTTCTATCACTCAGCATCTGATCTTTTATCTATCAACCTTTCAACCCATCAACTCTTCTCATTTCCTTTAATTGTTCTTAATATTTACTTTTTTCTTAATACTTCTTTCTGGCTAATTTAAGTGGAAAAAACATGCTGACAAAGCAGAGTGTTTTCATATAATCATAGGCTATCTCAAGTTGGAAGGGACCCACAATGAACTTTGTGGCAAATTTAGCAGCAGATCCAGACACCGCTCAGCACTGGAACAGTTGCCTCTGAGACTCTGTCCCATCCTATTGCAGCCCAGAGTTTAGAAACTACACAAAAATGTGCTGCTTATAAGGAAAATTTTCCTAAATACTAACTGGCAAGCTGCCTTCCAAAAGCCTTGGAAAATTAGAAGAAATTAAAGGTTTTCTGGTGACGTTATCAGAATACATAAGAAAAAAAAAAAGAAAATAATCATCATAGCATCACAGAATGGTTTGGGTTGGAAGGGACCTTGAAGATGATCTCATCCCAGCTCCTGCCATGGGCAGGGACACCTTCCACTGTCCCAGGCTGCTCCAGCCTGGCCTTGGGCACTGCCAGGGATGCAGGGGCAGCCCCAGCTGCTCTGGGCACCCTGTGCCAGGGCCTGCCCACCCTGCCCTTGTTATTAGAAGTGATACCTTCCCAGGGGTTTCACAGCAACCTCTTCATCCTGGGCTTATTCTGCCATCCAAAACTTTCCTCAATCCAATCTCAGATCGCAGCCTTCACCCCTGCAAGGACCAACACTGATGTTACCACAAAGGAAATCATCAAATGTGAAAACTATTCTGGAAATAAAGCTGAGGATAACACCAGAAATTTTAATCAAGCATTTATCTGATTCTGTATTGCTGCTCCTCCTATAAAGATGGGTGAAAAACCAGGATGCTCCCAGAATTCCTGCCTCCTCCTGGTTATCATAAAGCTAAAGGCTGTGCTGGCTTTGAGAACCTCCCCTCAGGAATTTTGCAAGGCTTGCACCCAACAGAAAATAAAACCTGAAAACCCAGAAAAAAAACCACAAACACTCTGTTGATCAGTCTTCCCAACTTTGGGGTGCAGAGCCTGTCAGGAAAGGTCTCCACACATGGAGGAGGGAACCATGCCCAGCTCTGGAGCTACATCTGCTTCCCTGGGAGCACTGAGGTAAGTCTGCCTTTCAAAGGATGGCTCTGGAGCAGGAATGATCCCAGAGAAACACAGCCCCATTCCTTTCACAGCCAGCAGGCCTTGAAAATATCTGATTTGTTCAAATAGCAAATCAAACCAAGGTGATCCAGCCCAGAAAATGGCGAGCTCAAGCTGAGATAGCAGAAGGAGTATCCTGAACCACCTCCTCATTTACTGGAAACACTGCATGGAAAGCTCAGCTGGCTACAGCCCTGTGAGCCCACCCTCAGTGCTGGGAGGAGCCTGGGACAGGCACTGGGACACACAGAGGTGATCTGGGACAGCCAGCACAGCCTCGCCAAGGGAGAGTCCTCCCTGTGGCCTTCTCTGATGCAGTGACTCCATCTCTGAACAAGGGAAGGGCTATGGTTTCAGAACCCAGGAAATTCCTCCGGCTGCCCTGGAGGACTCCAGCCCCTGCCCAGGGGGCTCAGAGACCTTGGCACAGAGCCCAAGACCCCTGAACCTTTGATCTTGACCCATGGAAAAACAATTACCAATCTTCATACGAAGAATCACAAGTCAAAAGAGTTTAAGTAGAATAACAGTTTGTCACAGGGTGAAAAAAAGATTTTTGATGTTTATAGAATGGGGGCTCAGGGTCCCAAGATGGAGGAATTTGGGCATGCCTTGTCCTTTTTCCCTCTTCTTTCTAGCCTCCATCTTCTGGGTGATGTTGGCATTTTTATATTGGTTTAGAGTAGAAGCTCACTGTCTCACACAGGTGATGGGTATTGGGAAGTTATGGTAAATATTGTACACGTCGTTTTTACTATAAAAAGCCAACACCGCCCTGGGGGCGGGCAGAGTGCCTCTGTCTGAGCTGCTGAATGGACCTCATCAGGCCAGGAGAAAGAATTTTATAGATAAGAAACAATAAACAACCTTGAGAATGAGAACTGAAGAGCTCTGACTCCTTCTTCCACCGCCAGGCTGGGAAAAGAGACTTTCTGACACATCTCGGTGTTACTCTGAGCAGCAGAGATTCCGAGACTATGGATGACATTTATCTGGAATTCTGTCAAGCCTTTGGAGAGATGGAGCATGTCCCCCATGAGAAAAGGCTGGGAGAGATGGGGTTGTTCAGCCTGGAGAGGAGAAGCTTTGGGGTGACTCAATTGTGGCCTTCCAGTGCCTGAAGGAGTTGACAGGGTACACGGAGAGGGACCCTTCACAAGGGCCTGGAGTGCCAGGACAAGGGGGAATGGCTTTAGAACTGAACATGAACAGCTGAAGCTACTAAATACTTTTCTGACCCTCTCTGTGCTCCAACACTGCCATTATTGGCATACAAGAGAAAGAGGTTTCATTTGTGAACTTAGCATCAAAATTCCCTGTTGCACAGGAACAGGTAATTTCTTCCCAGCTGCCTGGGAAGGTTTGGGAGCTACACACACACTGCTCCTTCTTCTCTCCTCCCCAAAGCCCCAAAGGTCTGAGAAGAGCTGTGGGGTCATTACAGGGAACAGGGAAAACTCAGTGAGATGAGACCGGAGCTTTGTCAGTCCTCTGGAGCACAGAATACTGAGTTTGTGTCACCCAGATTTTTTAAGATTTTCTAAGCCTTCTGACATTTACATTCTTCTAGCAAACTTTCTCACATACTTTCTGGAAATAACTTGTTGTTTTGCATTCTTTTATGGAAGAAGAGAAATTCGATAGACTGTCCAGTGTCATTGGAGAGGTAGCACTTTCACCCTCCAAGACACTGTCACTTTTACAAAACTATAAATGTTAGAGTCAGAAAATAAACTTCCCTTTTTTCTTCATCCTGAGAGCAGTGGTGTGTGCGCTTGTGTTGTTTTGTGTCCTATAGTGACAAGTTTGCTCTCAGTATTTGCTCTCAGCATTTCAAACAAGTTGTCATTATATTCCAAGAGTTCTATTGTCATTACATTGCAAGGGTTCCATATTGCCAGAGTTTCATACCTCTGTGATGTTTCTTGTAGGCAACTCCTCCAGGCTCCTTGTCCTCACAGCAGCCACCTGACTCCAGTTCCCACCACTCCACTCTTTTATAACACTCTTCTTATTGGCTACAGGTGTGGCCTGTTAACATCAGGCCTGCTCCTAATCTTTAGTGATTGGTTCAGCTGCAACTCTGTAGGGGATAAGATTACATTCTATACCACCTTCATTCACCCATACTGTATCCCCCTACACAAACCAATTGTCTGCTTTGCAAAGCCCTTTCTGGGCTGCCTGGGACACTCTGGGCACTGGGCTCTGCACTCAAATGTCAGAACTGGGAGCTCTGGGCACCTTGTTTGGCACACACACATAGGAACTGCTTCGTGTCTCATGTACCAGCCCAGCTCAGCACCCAGGCTGTTCCTTCAGCTCTTCTGTGACAGGCGTGAAACCTAAATTAAAAAGAGGCAGAGCTGAAACCAAATATTGCAAATGCTCATTCTTACCACTTCATCATCAGCAAAATGCTTTCACCCATAATTGTTCTCATTACAACAGAAAAAAAAGCCAGAGCAAAAACAATGCTGAGCTTGGTATGCAAGGGATGGCATCTCCATGGCTGAGCTGAGAGTGCAGCACAGGAGTGTTCTTCAAATTGGAGTCAACAATTATTCCACACATGGCAGAGGATGGAGCTGGAAAAAAATAGAAGGAAGTGACAATCTGCCAAGTGGTGTGTAAACATGATGGCAGCCTGAGAAGATTCCCAAAGATATTCTTTTACTGACATTATGTCTTCAAAGCATTTTTCTTACCTTTAAAAGATGCAGTCTGTACTTCCTTGATCAAAATTACTCATTTACTCATTAGGAAGAGTTTATATTATGTGTATTTTTCCCTTCAAACAATGAAAATATGCCTTTAATTGTCACCCTGTTATTAACATAAAAGTTCTTCGAAGCCTTTTGATGTTTACATTTTTGTAATGAAATTTCTTATGCACTTTTATGTAAATTATTATTGTTTTCTGGAAGAGGAGAAATTTGATGGACTGTTGGTTTGTTCAGTGTCATTGGAGAGGTGGCACTTTCATCCTCCAATCCACTGTCACTTTTGAAAGTCTATAAATGTTGGAGTCAGAAAATAAACTTCCCCTCTTTTTACCTTGGAAGTTCCAGCGTGCATGTTGTTTGATTTCATGTCCTAGAATAACATTTAATTACTATTTATTATTGCTCAGAAGTAGATTTCATGGCTATGTTTGGTGTTAGGATTTGTCTCTCTGGTTTATTCAGATGGCTGTGAGGTCTCTGATACCTGGAGTTCACTCTTGTCACCAACTGCACTGTCAGCTTGGAAACTCAGCCTCTGCTCCTCCCTCAGTGGCCAAGGTTCTGAAAAAGGTTCCTGGACAAAGTGACCAGCCACAACATGAGCTGAAGAAGGACACTTCAGGCATTTTTAGTCATCATTTCCATTTTTAAGAGGAATTTTAGAAATTGGTTTCCATCTTGGGCTCCCTTCCCTCCTCTTGTCCTGCGTACACAAGGGAGCTCCAAGTGGGATTCGCTGTCTCCCTGGCACAGGTTCTGTTTGCCTGCCTCCTGCCACAGCCACAGAAGCAGGAGCAGATGTTGGTAGAACATTCCTGAGTGTCGTTCTGGGGTGTGCAGCCAGACATTTGTCAGGCTGCTTTGATTTCCTGAGGACTGCAAGGCAGGTTCTGCTGGATAATTCCCATCTGCGACTCTGAGCCGCTCCTGCCAAATCCACCCCAAGCCTCCAAGGAAGATTTCCTCCTCCAGATTTTTGCTCAAGGCTACTTTTTATTAGTTTTCTTCAAGAAATCTTCTTTTGGTTTTGTTTTCCCTTGTTAACACTGCTATGAAGATGGAGAGAGGCAGGGTTAGGAGTAAGGAAAAGATGCACATTCCCAAAAGACAGCCACATTCTTTGCCACCTTAGTGTTTACAAGTGCTGCTAAAGCCAGCAAAATCACAAAGATTTCAGTAAAAGAAGTTTCTATCCTCCCACAGCTGAAGAAACATCATCATTTAAACACATTATATACATGTCAGATGTAAACTTCCTTTTTGGTCTAAGTGCCTGCAAACCATTTTCCAAAGGACTTCTGGAAACAGCAAATAACTTTTTTTGCATTTGTACATAAAAGATGAACACATATTTTAAGGCATTTGTTTAATGCCTTAAAATACCCTTCAATTTCACCCTTCAAAGTCCAAGTGGACTTTGTTTTGTTTACTCACTCCATATTTGAATTAGTAAATAAACTTCAATTAAAGTCTTATTGCTGAATATCACCTTTGAATAGATTAAGCCAAAGTTTTGGATAAGATTGGAAATGTTTCCAAATTTAGAGAAATTATGATGTTAAATGGGTTAAGGCATTGTCTCAAAACTAAAGGAAGCTTTCCAAATGCTTTCTTCATGACTAAAATAATGTTTGAGCATGGGGCAGGAATTAGGTAATTTTTTCTGCAGGAAAAAAAAAGGAAAGGAAAAAGCCATTTTCCCCCACGCATTTTCCATAGGAATCTTATCTAGATGTTAAACTTTTGGTAAGTGATGCATTTAGCTTTTCTCTGTGAGTGAGGGAGGTGCCCAAGCTGTGGCCTTGGATCACCATCACCCAGATGGGAACACCGGGAGCACACGGCCCTGATTTTGCAGGGCTGGCCGGGTTTCCTTCCCAACACCTGGCTCGTTTACAGGTGCCTGAACGGGATCTAAGGCAGAGGCTGGAAAGGCCCTTTGGGGGTGGGCACCCCACTGAGGATGCATCCCAGCTCCACCCCTACTCCCATGCCCATCCTCATTCCCAGCCCCCTTTCCATTCCCATGCTCATCGCCCTCCCTTTTCCCTTCTGCAACCACTCCCTATTCCTATCCTCATTCCCATTCGCGTCCCCATCCCTGTACCCTTCTCCATTCCCATCTGTATCCCTTTCCATCTTCCCACTCTCATTCCCCTCCCCATTCACATTCCCCTTCCCATTCCAATTCCCACTCCTTTCCTCGTCCCCATTCCCATCTCTTCCCCCGTCCCCATTCCCCTCCCCATCCCCGTCCCTTTTCCTCTCCCCAGTCCCATTCCCATCCTCATTCCCTCTCCCCATTCCCTTTCCTTCTCCACATTTCCATCCCCATCCTCATTCTCTCTCCCCATTCCCATTCCCTCTCCCCCTTCCCCCTCCCAACCCCATCTCCATTCCCTTTCCTTCTCCTCATTCCCATCCCCATCCCCATTCCCCTTCCCTATCCTCATTCCCATCCCCATTCTCATTCCCTGTCCCCATTCCCTTCCCCGCCGGCTGCGGAGGCGGTGCGGGAGCGCCCCCTGGTGCCCAGCGGCCGCAGTCCAGGTGCGCCCGCGGCCGCGCCGGGAGAGCAGCA
>WBNP01000676.1:0-27143 GCA_013401095.1 Passerina amoena | reverse complement strand
GGGGACAACGAGGGGGACAACGAGGGGGACAACGAGGGGGACAACGAGGGGGACAACGAGGGGACAACGAGGGGACAACGAGGGGACAACGAGGGGAACAGCAGGAAGACAGCCAGGGGAACAGCCAGGGAGACCATCGGGGAACAGCAGGTGTGCAGGATGTGCTGCCAGCTGTTCCCTGTCCCTATGCACAGCAGGAACTCAGCCACAATGCCACTTGTGTCCCTTCCCTGCTCCTCCAGGGGTTACGAGCTGAGCAAGGCGCACATCACTGAATTCTCTAAGAGCAGAACCCCCCATCTGTCCATCTCGGGGAGTTCCTCTTCACAGAGCTTTCAGAAACAGCACCCTGAGCAGGCTCCTCTCCACTCCCTGCCCTCCAGCCCTGTGACACATGGAATCCCACAGAATCTGAGCCTCTCCTCCCTTTCCTCACCCCCATCCTGACAAATCCAGCACAGCTGACACCCTCCTGCTCACAGAAATCCAAAGTTTAACAAGGAAGTTCAATATTTTCCTAATCAAATCCTCAGAAAAAAAAAATAGTTTATCTTCTGATTCATTCTAAAATGTAGAAGTCCTGTATTGAAAGTGTAAATTTATTGGGAAAACAGCTAAACCATTTGAGAGAGGCAAAGTCCTCAGCCTCTCTTGTTTCCATTACATGGATGAGAAAGTGTGACTGCTGTGCATAAGAAAAAGGTAAGTCATCTTCATAAATATCTCCAAAAGGCCATTTAGCTCCATCAGCAAACGAGGGAAATGAGCTATTTAGCATAGTTTAGTGAGTGAGTTTTCATTTCAAGGTTGAATAATGGCTTAAAAAAGAAAAACAAAAGAGGCTTTGAAACTTTTCCTAACCTTCAGCTCCACTAAACATGAAAACTGACTGCTGAATTCAGGGGAAGTGACCTATTTCTCAACACTCCAAAAAGCTTAAAACTGTGCAAATGACATTGACAAAAACATGTTACTGAGCTTCCTTTACACAATATGGTGAAAATCAAACAGAATATGAACTCTATTACAGGCAAAAGGCCTTAAGGAACAGAGTTCTCAGAAGAAATGCATTTGTCCTAAACTTATTCTTATTTTTATTTCTTATTTTAAAGCATCTCCTTAATGTGTGTTATGAAAAACTGATCCCCATTTTGGACCCAAAATGTGTCCATTTGATGGCAGGGTCAGTTAAATTACAAAATAAATTGGGAATTTTTTTCCTGATATTGCTTTTCAAGTCTGAATTTTTCACCCAGCACTGCCACCACCAGGAGAAAATATATTTTGGCTACACATGGAAGAACAATACACTCAACATTTCACTGATTATGTACTTAAGTAAAAGCCAGATTTGAGTACAAAATATTGCAGAGTTCACACCAAGGTGTTCAGGTTAGCTGGTGCTTTCCTAATACACTAAAATACCTGGGGTTTTTGGAAGCCCCTAAGTAACTAAACCCAAACCATTTTCTACATTGTTTTCTTAGCAATGTTTTGTGAAAATCAGCCTTGAGAAGTGAAGGAAATTAATTGAATTAAAGGATTCTCAGTTAAAAATTGGCTAATTTTCACAGTAACTAGCAAGCCTTTCTCCAATTCAGGCTTAGTACCAGACAAAATCTCTAGCAGCTCCAATTCTCGAAAGATGCCCAGGGATAATTTCTGAATTTTGAAATAAATAGCAGATACAATCTTCTCACCCTAATTTCCCCTGCATTCTTTGTTCCCATCTGATACCAGAGCTTTCCCAGGTCTGACTGACAGAAAGCAAATTCTGGAAGCTGGAAGCTTATTGAAAACACACTCAAAGTGACTGGGAGTCAGGAGAAACCAGTGCAAGCTTGAAGTCACTGCTCAGAGCTGGGTTTTTACAGATGGACCATGGCACAGGCAGCCAGCTCTGTGTGATCCCCTTTTCCTGGGGCAAGGAGGGGTGTTTGTGCAGGGTAGGGAGTCCTGGCTTTGCTTTTCCTCCTTCCCCAGCACCACTCATGGTTTGCTCAAGCACAATTTCTGTTGTTAACCACACAGGCTAGTGCAGAAATTGTCAAACTGGGCTTCCAAACATGACACCTACCCTTGTTCACAGCCAAAACAGTCAGGATTAAAACCTGAGAGCTCTAGATTCTCTCCAAGAAGGCAGATCAAGGAGGGAAAAAAGTGGCTGCAAGGCCAAACCTTGGGCTCAGAGCCATCTCCTGGGCCATTCCTGTGTCCAGGGGGGACTCCCAGCACTGCAGGGATGGTGCTACTCAGGAAATCACCTTTCCCTCATGTTCACAAGACAGATCTGATACAGCCCCATGGACTCTCTTTTGTTTACTTCTCCATAAGCCCTTAATTAGAGCCTGTGAGGAAATTAATGTTCTCTGGGCTGTAGTTCACTTTCTGGAGCACTCAGAAAAAGAGTTTACCAAGAACTGAGGCCCAGATTGGAAACATTGCTGAGTGCTGCTCACAGCTCTGCCTTACCTTCCTCAGAAAGATGTCTGAAAAGAGAAACCCTTTAGCTCTTCCAAGTTTGTTTTCATTTTATGTAACTGCTCATTTCAATGTGGCTTCTCCTGCAAGTACAATCAGATCACGCTGATGTCCGTAGCCTCAGGCAGTCTGAATTTCCTGGCACAACAATATTACAAAGATAGAGAGAGAGAAAACAGCCATGAGCTCCTTGTCATCTGCAACTGAAAGAGCAATCACACAAGCATGGAATGGTTTGGGCTGAAGGGACCTTAAAGCCAACCAGAGCCACCCCTGCCATGGGCAGGGACACCTCCCACTGTCCCAGGCTGCTCCAACCCGGCCTTGGGCACTGCCAGGGATCCAGGGGCAGCCCCAGCTGCTCTGGGCACCCTGTGCCAGGGCCTGCCCACCCTGCCAGGGAACAATTCCTCATTCCCAAGATCCCATCCAGCCCTGCCCTCTGGCATTGGGAAGCCATTCCCTGTGTCCTGTCCCTCCATCCCTTGTCCCCAGTCCCTCTCCAGCTCTCCTGGAGCCCCTTTAGGCCCTGGCAGGGGCTCTGAGCTCTCCCTGGAGCCTTCTCCTCTCCAGGTGAGCACCCCCAGCTCTCCCTGCCTGGCTCCAGAGCAGAGGGGGGAGCTCCATGGCCTCCCCTGGGCTCTCTGCAGCAGCTCCAGGTCCCTCCTGTGCTGGCCCCAGGGCTGGGGCAGCTCTGCAGGTGGGGTCTCACCTGAGCCCAGGGGCACAGGGGCAGAATTCCCCATCCCAGGGATGCCCAGCTGGGACAGACACGGGTTCCAGTGGGGCTGGGATGTCCCTCAGTGCAGCTGAATCAATCAAACTGCAGTGCACAGACCCCCAGTGGAAAAGCATCAACTGCTCTGGTGCCCTCCAGCTCCCAGCTGGCTCTGGTCACACAACTTCTGGGAGTTGTGGAAGAGCTCCCTAGCCTGTTTTTCCCCCACTAATTTCCTACCACACTGATGATTTCCCATTAGACATTCCAGAGAGACAGACACCTTTAAAGCAGTTATATTCCTGCAGGATTCATGCCAATCACAGGCAGGTGAGAGATGCTTTGGCCCCTAAACTAAGCCTATGGAACTTTGATAGCACTCAGAAAAACAGAGGCCATGAAGCTTGGAAAATGACCACCAAAGATTAAAGAAAGTCAATTATGAATGATAGGAAGAAGTCAGGAAAATATTTTGTTTCTGTGCATAATTTAACTCCATACTTTTTTCTTACAGCTATAAAAACTCTCTGTTTCAGTGTTTACAGAAAGCACATTTTAGTTGTGCATCCATCAAGCTGATCACCCTGATTTAATTAGGAGGGTAATGCACACCTTCAGAGGAGCTCAGCAGGCTTCCAGAGAAACTGAGGACAACAGCAGCTGGCGTTACTGATAGTTCTAGCATAGATTAAAGTACCCTTCTTTGAAAACAAACACTTTTATAACCCCTTTTCAGAGCAAAGAGCATCTAGAAACCTCATCACTTTTTGACGGACTGTTTTGCAAAATCCCTTCTGTGTCACTTGTTATATGATGTATGTACATATCTCAGCACAGCCAGTGATACATCATCTCTATCACTGCAGCCAGTGCTGCTTTGTTTGTACAAAAGCTTGCTTGTGGACTGAAATGATAAAAAAGATGAACATTAAGCACTGGTTGCAGATAAGAGTGCAACAGTGCTTCAGAAGAAACAGAAAGTGTTTGAAGTTACTGAGAAAGTTGAACAAATGTAAACCCAAAACACAGCAGCCCCCCAGCCCCACCTCCTATGCCTTTTTTTTTTTTTTTTTTGCTTCTCCCCTGCTGTGTACACAGAGAAAAATACAACAGTTCAACAATGAGCAACAATCCTTTCATATCAATCAACAGTTACGCTTTGAAATAATGTTGGTATATTAATTCTTCAAAGCCAGACATTGCACCAAATACTCTTTGCAAAGAAAGCTGTGATCTGCTACAGACACCCTTCAAAAGCCAAGAGCACTGTATGAAAATAAGTCAACATTAAGAGCTCAAAACTCCTCATTCTTGTGGACATGAGGAGAAAGTACATGAAATAAAAGTGTTTGGAGTTTTCAGCTGGACTTTGCAAACACCCAAGGTGCGAAGATGAATTGTTCACCTGCTTAGGGAAGGAATGCATTTGACCATTTTCTGTGAGGATGGACAAAAGTTCTTTCAATCAAACTGGAAATGAGGCCATTCCCACGTTACAGAGGAAATGTGCATGTGATGCTCTGAAAGAGGAGTTTGCCACATTCTCATCAACAGCCACTCAAAAAAGAATGACAGAGCTGGACTTCTTCCTGATTCCCAAGTGTAAATTGCTAAAGGTAGAATAAGGAGAGAGCTCACTGTAGAAAATACATCCATTTAGGCAAAGAATATCTTTTAAGAACCAGGATTTTGTCCCTGCCTGGATGGGACAGCCTGTTCTAATGTATAAATTCTATTATTCTCTAGTGTTATCATAAGGACTTCCCAGGATCACAAAAGCTTGGAGGACACTGTAGAACCCTCAGTCCCAAAACTGCAGGATGGGAAAGCTGCTTCCCAAAATGCTCAGATCCTTCAAATGTATCCTTCAACGTTCACTTCAAATGTAAGCCAGTGAATCACTCCCTTTGGCACATGCTTGATGTGTGCTAGCAAAATAAATCCCATTTTCCATTCCTGCCAATGGCTTTCACAGCCAGACCAAGAGCCTGAGCTCCCTGCTGAGCCTTGGCTGGTTTGTTCCCAATGTCCATCACTCCTCATCCTCAGAGTCCATCACTCCTCATCCTCAATGACCACCACTCCTCATCCCCAGTGCCCACCACTCCTCATCCTCTGTTTCAAGCAAAATGAGCTCAACCTGACACAAGCAGGACAACTCAAGTGAGCCTAGGTGTTGTGGGAATCTCCTCCAGAGGTTCCTTCTGCTGCTTCATGGCAAGCATCCTTCTGCTGGCTGCCATGGGCATCAGAACAGCCCTTGGAGACCTAAATTCCTGCAGGGAAAAATTCCAGTGTGACCCTTGCCGCTACAAACAATTCCTTCTACAAACACGTCTCACTCCAGAGAAAAATCTTTGACAATTCTGTCTTTTTCCCTGCTTCTTTCATCTGGATTACAAACACCATTTCAGTTTCTATTCCAGTTCTCTGGAACCTCAAGGACACCATGGAAACACATCCCCCTCCCACAGATTGTTCGGAGCTGGCTCCAGAACTTCCCACCATTTGCCAGCCATTACTGAGGTGTCTTTAAGAGCTTTCTCTGATCTCTGATATTCCCCTGTCATCTCCAATTCCATTTCACACATCACAATCCATTGGCAGCACAATTTTTCTTTTCTCCCCACTGTTTGTTTTTGTGCTGCCATTTCATTTAGATCAAATTAAAGCAGGACTATTCTTTTGTATTTGGGGGTTTTTGACATGTGAGAAAAATATGTCTTCCCTTTCTTTTCACAGGATATAAGAATTTAAAGTGTAACCTTTACTTACCTGTTCAAGTATAGTGCTTAACAAGAAAATTCTCTCTCTTATGTATTTTATACAAAGCACAGAGGAAAAAAAGGAAAACCCATTTGTTCATGTAAATTACACAGAGAAAATTTGGAAAAATTTGGTAAATATTATCAGGTACAGAACCATACTTTTAACTGAATAATTTGAATAGGACAAGTTCAAAGAAGTGGTATCTAATTTATGAAAATAGATTCAATAGTAGCTGACACTTACCTGAAATCCACAACTGCAGATTAGTCACTTTACCAATTTTATTCAATAATTTCTGAAGGATTCCACAGACTCTGGTATGATTCTATTATGCCATGACTCACAGCTGATAAATGTTCTTCCAATTCTCAGTCCTGCAGAAATAAAATTTATGAATGAAGTGATTAGTTCCTAAAAAAAATTTTTCTTTCTAATATTGTAGAATCATTTTAAAACAGACCACAATTAAAGTGTCAATGAGCTAATTAATATGATCACTTCAAATTTATTAACCAGAACCTGCCTACATAGAGGAGGTAATTAGTCTTGGTTATATATAATCACTAGTCTGGGTTATATATATGTGTATACACACATGCAGAAGATATAGTCAGTATATTCTATTGAATTATTTCATTAACTTAATGAGGAGGGAGGAAAAACCACATCTTCTACCAATCACACAGAAAATTCTTCAAATGTTATTGGAAAAGCCATGGAATTCTGTGAAATAATATGGGCAGTGCTGCCTGTCCACTTTGGGAACACACCACCAACTCCAGATGAACCCTGTTAGGAGTATTTTAAGCCAGATTCCATCTCTATGCAAATGTTCCAATTTACATGGGATAAACTATAAAAAAATAAGATTTTTTTTTTTTTCTGTTCTGATGGAAAATCAAGAAAAAAATTAACGTCTCATTAAATTTTAATGCTTAGCTTGTGGAAAACTCAGTCAATAATAAGATTAAATCCAAATTCTATGACTGAGGGGTGAGAATAGGAGTTTGTTTTATTTCTCACCCCTTTCATTTTTTTGTCATTACCAAGAACTTTGGTAACAAGTGACCTCATCAGAGGATTTCCTATCTCTCCAGACTGTTCCTACACTTCCCAAACATTCCTGCAGCTCCCTGCCCACTACTGAAGATTCTTTTGTATCACTTCATTTTTTCAGTCCACCAAATCCTGGTTTTTCCACCAGCTCAATGGAAATTATCAATGCTTCAGCAAAATCAAAATATGCAAAACCTAACAGTTAAAAAAAACCCAACCAAACATCTCCCTATGCCCAACACACTTTGCTAATTATTGAATTTGTCTTTATTTCTAATTTCAGCAGCTGAGTTTTTCTCTATGTTTGCCAGACATGTAGAAAACCCAGCACCACTGCTTCATTTCTGTGCTTAATTAGCTGCAAAAAATGGAAAATCACCTCTCAAGCTGCTCTTTGGTGAACTCTGTTTTTATTGTGAATACATTTCTCTAACAAGTACCAACAGTTGAGTTAAAACTTCAGTTCAGCACACATTTATCCCCTGGTGCACCTGCAAAAGCATCTTTTTAACAAGTTAAAAATTAGCAACAGATTCCGTTTTAATTACAAGAAGCAGCAAAACTATTAACTTTTTATCAAATCTGCCACAAATCAGTCCATTTTTTTTTATTTTGACAAGGCTTAACTGAGCTATGAACAGTCCACTTTGCCCTACATTGCCCTGAAAAGTTGAACCAAACAACATTTGTGTGATAGCTGGGATGGACTTAACCCCCCACCAATTTGCAATCCAAATGCAATAATACCATCCTTTCCCTGTTATTTGTATGTTGTATTAGAATATCCCAAAAATACTCCTCAAGTCACCTCTAGAACACTTCAGTAGGAGCATTAATAACCTTTAAGCAAAGTTCTGTGTTGCCAAAAATGCTCTGAAGTGACATTTTACCACCAGCTTTCTCTCCAAGAGCAATGGGGGTGATTATAATTCAATTACAGGCAAAGGCAGGATGGGTACAAGGGACATTTCCCTTTTTTTGTCTCTTCTAGGAGAAATCAGATCTAACTGTGAGGGCTTTGGACAAATTAGAGAAAATTACATCTCTGTGTTAGTTTTGTTTTCTTCATCACCACCACAGGGAGCAGCCCCTGACTCCATGTGCTCTACATGGCAGGCAGAATATGGCAATAAAGCAGCTGGGACTCTGTTTCTTTAAGCAGAAAAAGCCAATTCTTTATTGTATAGGTGATATTTTATAGGATTATCAGGAGGCATTGTGTCAGATCTTATTTGTTGTTAATACATTCACATTTAATTCATTGGTCAGAACATGGTATTTTGCATATCTATCAAACTTCTGTATTTTTAGTTAATGTATTTTCTTTACTGATTTTTATGAGACAGATCTTATTGTTTATACAGATGCACTTATCTTTCACCCTAGGAGTAGGTTGTTGTGTTAACAAACTCTCATTCCCAAGATTATTTCCACATGGGAACTTGCAAACTATTTAGCTGCACTCAGAAGAAGTGACGGGCCAGCTATGAATTTAGCAGAGCAGGCCTGATTTTATGAAGCCTTTCTTTTATACTATATATATAATATATAAATATATATTTATTTTAAATATATATATAATATATCTTTTTCTACCTGTCTGCAACAGCAGAGCTTCCTTTTTTCATCACTTTTCCTAATAAATCCTCAAAGTAATTCTGGTGTACTGGCAGACTGTTCAGAATATCTGCTTTCCAGCATTATTGCCAATGTGCAATGACATGGGTTTTGAATTTGTTGGAAAAGGCTCCACCTTGAGAGCCACAGTGCTGAGAGCTCAGTGCCAGCCTGCCCAGCCCACAGGGCACTAAATCCCTGTGGCATGGTCCTCATTCCAAGGGTTCCTATGATGCCTTCAGTTTTAGCTTTCCTATTTTTCAGATTCTGTGCTGCCTGGGTGTGTAGTTCTGAGCTAAGTGTTGGTGAGGTCTCTTCACAGGGTAAGGAGACAAAACAATTCCTTCTCTAGCTTGGGGCCTGCGACAACCATTCCAAGTTTCAGGCCCAAAAGCACAAACAACATGGACTGAAAAGAGAAAAACAAGGATGGGATTTAATAATCTGAAGCTGTAATTGGACAATGAACTCCAATATGCAAATGGAGCAGAACTGATAAAAATGAGAGACCCCATGACCGGGTGTTCATTTTGTGCCCATTTTGGTTCACCTTGGGTGCAGCCCTGGCTGGGCTCTTGTGCTGCCCAAGGTGGATCCATGGAGGCCTTTAATAAATCCCTGCTTTATTCTTTAGCTCTGTCCAGCCTCTGCTCTAGGGCAGCCTTCCAAGGCATCACCTACAGGTTTCCAACAGCCACAGGTGCACATGGGTTTGTACTCCTATTACCACTGAGATGCTTCAGAGGATTTGGCTTCTCCTGCCCTTTTTCATGAAGTAATATTACAGTTGTAGACTGTCTGTGTTATGAACTATTTCTTTAGCAAATACCTACCCTCCAATCCAAATTATTTTCTCTGGGATCTCATCAGCATCAATAGAAATACACCAGACTGATTTATAAGACCCTTGGAACACCAGTGCCCTCCTGGGCTGCAGGATGTGCTGGCTGGGCTGGCTGATGCAGGTGCAGAGGACACAGGGTAACCAAAACTCAGCTGTCAAAATGAGAAAAGCATAGGTAAATACATCCTGCAAAGGTACCTGCAGAATCCTGATACTTGGTAAAACAAACTGGTTACTGGGAAAAAGTTGGTCACCTTGGAGCACTTCATGTTTTGTTGTTAAAAGGGATAATAACCCACATATCAATAAACCATTTTAAAAACCAAAGAGGTCTGAAAGTACCTTTCCCAAAGCATTGCCTCCAGCCCAGCCAGTTCAGTAAATAATCGGATTTGAGGATGCAACTTCTATTCCCTGAGGACAGCAGGGGATGTGAAGCATTAATCCAGTGACCTCACACACACTAATCTGTGGATAAAGCACACCATGAGAATGAAATCAGGGCTTTTCTGTCACAGAAGGATGGGAACAGCTTTATGAAGAAAAGCCACAGAAACCTCTTGCACACAAAAAGGAAAAGTGTTCTGCTTAGAACAGAAGTGCTTGTCTGTGTTCAGGGGGCAGCTCTCACAGGACTGAGATAATTCTCACTGTATTTTTTGACAGGGAATTCACAAGATTTGATTAAGTTCAGTAATCATTTCTCCAGAATTATTAAATTCTCAAATGCGGGTGACTGCTGAACACTATGCTCCAGCAAGAAACTGCCCCAGCCTTTCCAGCAGAAGTTGAACTGTACAGCTCCTTTTCCAGCATTTCTGATAAACATGTTACCTTTTCCTCATGCCAATCAGACAATGCCTGTATGTGAATGAAGCCCAGGACAACCTCCCCCTCCAAGGGAAAAGCAGCAATGCTGGATTCCCACCAGAAAAGCTCCTTAGGTCAGCTCTGCTCAGGCAGAGAGAAGAGTTTGACTCTCCAAGGAAAATATGCACAATTTCCAAGCTAGTTCAGAAGAAGGCCTAGAAGAACTCTGGGATGTTCTCTGCAGCAAAGCCCTTTTATGTGTATTCCCTGCCAGTAAAAACACTCATCCACCCAATGCCAGCTGTGCCAACAGCCCAGTTCTGCAGACAAAATGAGACCAAAGGAGGTGAAGCACTGGAGGCTTTCAGGGAGAAAAAGATAGGATGTTACTGCTGTAACAGAAACAACTTCCTGGGTATTCTTTTCAACCAGAATAAATAAGAATGAGAAAAACCCTCTGTTTCTAATGACTCCCAACACAGCTGTGAGACATTCATTTGTGAGACCATCTTTGTGAAAACATGCACTTTAAAGCATGCAAGACACAGTCAGCCTTTAAAGAGAGAACAGTTCAGAACCTGAACACAGCAGATGTGGTGATCTGCCTGAAACAATGACAAACCTTTCTTTGCTGGCTCTTAAAAACCAAAGAAAGCTAATTACAAGGATGACTGATTCTTTGGTTTCTGTGCTTAAATATCTAACTGAAGAATCAGGTGGCAAACCAAGGAAAAGAGAACTACTTCAGGTCCACACACACACTACCAGGTATGGCAGGGTATGAGGGAAAGCAAGATTTTTATTTCATAATAAAGAAATAAATCTGATCAATTCAAAGAATCCTGTTAAGGATTGGACTTTTAAGATATCATTACAAAATATCAGCAATATTTTTGTGCAGTAGCTACTTTAAATTTAACTTTAAATATTGTCAACAGATGTTTTTATGTCAAGGTCATCATTGGCTTCCTTCATTATTGAAATAGTGTATGTGTGTATATATGTATATTTGTATATATATATATGTATATAAAAATATAAATATAAATATATATAAATATATATAAATAAATATATATATATGTAGTCAAGCCACATATATCAATTTGAATTATCTTGTTAAATACATGTCTTTGAAACCTAATGTAAAATAGAAAAAAAAAAAAACCACTGGACAAAGAGAAATACATTCATCATGCACAACTACAAATCTTCCCTTCCTTAATAGCAGGAAGGAGTAGAGGGGAGCAGCAATATCTGCTCTTACTTGTAGTACATGAACATCTGTAAAACACAAAGAATAAGTACCTGGCAAAAATACTTGAATGCATCTGAATTAAATAAAATATTCCTCTTTACTGGCTTTAACAGTGAAAAAAATCTGCCTAATTGAAACTTAGCCTTTTTGGTTTTTTTAATAAGAAGTGAAAATGTGATTTATTTTAAAAAAAGCTAAATCAGTACCATAAATACTGGAGTCCCTGGATTAGCACTCTGCCCGTGCTTCTCCACTTGGTCTGGGTGCAATCAGGAAGTTTTCAGTCTCTGTCTTCCTCATCTGATTGCCAGGAGAGCCCTGCTGACCTCCTCAGGAGAAAGAAAAGAAACCAGACAACACAAGGCTCTGAACACAAACACCCATGAGCAAGGCAGAAAGGAAGAAATACAAGAAAACAAGTTTCCCACTCTGTGTTTCTCTCACTTCAGCTATTTTTGCTTTCACATCCAGCCCTGTGACTTCCCAGGGAGCCTCATCCATCCAATTGTGTTTTCCTGCCTTAGGACCAAACACAGCTGGGATAAGGCATCACTTTTGCTTCCTCCTGAGCCAGTGGATAATGTACACAGAACAATTATTTATTAATAGAGTGGATGGCCTTCAGAATAGACTCACCTTGCCATGAGACCCTGAGCTGGGCTCAAGCACAACCACAGTCTCCACTGAGTCCACAGCAACGGCAGTCAAGGCAAAGGGATTTTTATTCTGCAGGGGACAACCCTGTGACACCTGAACTCTCAGGGAGTATTTTAGACCTTGTTCTCTCAGACTTTCCCCTGTGCTGTATGAAGCTTTACATGAAGAAAGCTGACATGGAAAAAAATAAAGTACAGCAATCTGTCTTTTGAGAATGGACAGGGGAAAACTTTTGTCTTGTTTCATATTAATTGAGCTGCTGCATTTGGAAATAACACAGTTTTTTGCATTGTACACACCAAAAACTACTCAAAATGATTTAATTCAGTTATCACACTACCACAGCAAAGCCCCTCACACCTTATGACTGAATCCCCATGAAAGTCTTACAAGCTAATTCCAATGCATGATTGCAGAGATTGTAGTTTGTTAGATCTACAGAGCCTAGTGGTCCATGAAAATCAGTGAGCCCAAATTCAAACTGGAAAATATGAACTAAAACTGCACCCTAAACTAACAATGTGCAAACCACAGAATGCTACAAATTATTAAATTATTTTCCACTGATGAAACAAGGCACCCAAGTTTCTGAGTCAGAAGAACAAACTCATGAAAGAAGGGTAGGTTTTCAATTTGCCACCTTAGAAGTAATTAAAGAGTGTCCTAAAATCTAATATGACACAATAGCCAGCAACTAAAGAGACTACAAATGTTCTTCTGCAGTAAAATCCTACTTTTAATGATCATGAAGTTATAAAATCCACAGTGTTCTGCTGCTTATACTGCAGCATCAAATCTCCACTTGGTCTCCAGGTGAAGTTAATGAGGAGAATGTATTCTCTTACTGTCAAGCTCAATTTGCAAGAAATCCCAGCCTTACTTCAAACCAAATCAATTTTTAGTTCTTCCACTGTTACTTCCTCCTATCAAAACCAAGGGAAAAAAAAAATAGCCTGTTCAGAGGAGCCAGAGGAGGAAAAAACCCACAGAGCAATCAGCTTCACCTCAGAAGTGGACAGAAATGAAAATTAATGCAGAAATACCAATGCAACAGCAAGCCACTAAAAAACAAAACAACCAAAACAAACAAACAAATAAAAAAATTTAAAAAAAAACCCCACACACGAGGGTCTACAGAAGATGAGTCACCCAGAAAAATCAAATCCCTCAATGGGAGAACCAATGAGATGGAATCTGGCTGACTGCAGCCAGTGAGAGGTGAAGTGCCTTGGTTCTTTTGGAAATGTGTTTCTAACCTACAGCAGTCCAGAGGGTCTTTGGAAATCTTTAGAGTTGATGTGTAACAGGCTAGACAAAGAACAAATTGTTCTGGTGACCCTGTTCACTTCTAGTACAAAAGATCAGGCTTCCTTGGAGGTTAATAACAAATGTGATATTCTAGATGTGACATTTTATACAGAAATATTTTTAGCTTCAAGAAAAGCAGCATTGCTTGAAGCGTATTGTTAAAAAGAAAATGCACCCACATTTTTGTAACAAACCAACAGCAATGAAATTAAGCAAAGTGGTGACTCCAATCAGTTATTTCAGAGCAGGGTGCCCAGGGAAAGGATTGTCCCTTTCAATGCTAATGGACTGATCACACAGGCACGTGGACATTCTGGCAAGTGACAAATAAAAAGATTTTGTATATTATGCATTCCATTTAGGAGTGTTTTATACACACATGTATAACCCCAGGTGGTAAACAAGCTGGTTCACATTTCCTGCTGCTAATGTAAAAGCTTTTCCTATTTAGGCAAATTATATTGTGCAGAAATGAAGGTTTCAAAAGGAGAAGAGGGCCAGAGGGTGACAGCAATGCTTTTCCTCAAGGACAGAGCAATCAGTCCAAGCCACATCACCTAAAGATACACACAAACTACACAAGGAAGAAATTATTTTATTTCCTTCTTCACTGCTGTCACCAAAAGCCCAGAAAAGGCCAGAGGTGCAATCGCTCATGTGCCTCTGCATGGCTGTGCACACCCACATACAGAATCCTAAATGAACCAAATTAAACACAAAAGAAAAGAAGTAACCAGGCTTGAATTACACCTTTGAGAACAAAGTGATTCAATCAGGGACTTTCACCAAAAGCAGGCAGGTCCACAGAACCTCACAGGAAGAGAACACCGCCAGAATAAAGTACCATGTACACTGTCCCTCAGTGAGATCAGGTTTCTGTCCTGCTTCCCTCCCACAGTGACACTGCAAACTCCAGGGACCAAATCTCAAATGTGGGCACAGAAAGCAGTTCCCAGCTATTGTATGTGCTGGGAATGCCCTGAGAAAGGCAGGAATGATGCATCTGACTCCATGTTCTTAGAAGGCTAATTTATTACTTTATAATACTATATTATAGTAAAGAATACTATACTAAAGAACACGGAAGGGATACTCACTGAATGCTAAAAAGATAATAATGAAAACTCGTGACTCTCTCCAGAGTCTCACCACAGCTTGGCCCCAGTTGGCCAAAGAGTGAAAACAACTCACAGCAGAATCCAATGGAACAATCACCTGTGGGTAAACAATCTCCAAACACATTCCACATGAGCACAACACAGGAGAAGCAAATGAGATAAGAATTGTTTTCCTTTTCTCTGAGGCTTCTCAGCTTCCCAGGAGAAAAATCCTGGGTGAAGGGATTTTATCAGAGAATGTGAGTACCACACCCTGCAGTGAAGAGTCACCTGAGAGGCTCCAAGTTCCCAGTGGTGGCCATCTGGGCAGGTCCAACCCTCAGCAGCACAGGACTCCATCCTGGAAGGTCCAACTCCAACAAGAAAGATGCAGAGCTTCCTCATTCATCAGCCTGAGACAGTGAAATGCTCCTGAGTGAAAATTTCACTGCTAAATGTGAATGGATTTCTGCAATCTGCACAGACAGAGACAGGAATGGAAAACAGATTTACTTTGGAACAACAGGAGTTAGACTGAGACACCTTTCAGTCTGCACGAGCCACCCACCCATCTCTCAAGCCAGGAATATCTGAGGAAGAAGGAAAACCATGGATTTCCCCCCAGTTCCCAGGCAATGTGATTACACTCCACTGACTCAGGGGAAGCCACAGCTTCTCCACAGGTCTCATGTGCATGGTTGGAAAGCCCTGGAAAACTATTAAGCATCAGGAGAAGAGCACAGACTGACAGAAATCAAATTCCTTCCTTTTTTTTTTTTTTTTTTTGGAGTTAGCAACCACCTCCTCCAGTGGGCAAATAATGTTCCTTCAGCCCCCCCATCTGAACATTCAATATCTAGCTTGGCTTCATTGGTCCACCCTTTTCTATAACACAGCTTCTCAGTCTCCACCCTCCAGAGCTTCCCAGACTAATTAAAGAGACAACCTTAAGATTTCAAAAGACAAATTGAAGCCTTTGGTGTTTAGTTGTTTGCTATTGAATTTCCAAGATACCTCAGAGGGTCTGTAGGTAGCTGTGGTGGGTGGGCTGCTGCATTCAAGAAGAACCTCAGCTGCCAATTTATAATCTTCCAGGATCATTTTTTTCAGGAGTAGGCACAGTTCCTAGAATTGTTAGAAAAAGAAAAGGATGTTGGTGAAGCACATTTCACACACTGAGGGGTTTTTCTGAACTGTATTTTTCGATATGCCAGGAAAACAGCTCACTTGACTGGAGAGCACTTGATCCCACTTGTCCCAGATATCATGATGTGGTGCCCAACACCAGAATTTTGAATTCCAGGTAAGGGACTTTTCTCTCATTCCCATTCACACTTAAAAAATAATGGAAAATCACTGCTGAAATATCAAGATGTGAAACACAGTGCAGAGGCTTTTTGATGCCTAATTAGGGATAACCTCAATGGGTTCTTTTTGTGACTTCTCTAAGTGACAGTAGAATCGCACACCTGACAAATGCAAGCATGAAAACAACATGACAAGAAACAAGAAGACAAAACAGTACATCAGAAGACACAAAAACCTTTACAGTAGTGACTGTGGTACTGTTATAATCAAAATTTGGAGGAGGTGGAGTTGCAAGTGGAATGCTGGAGTGGGTGGATAATTCAGAATGACCACCAAAGAAACAGTGACCTGAAGTAGAATTAATGTCCCAGACAGAGGCAAGAACAGCTGGTGAAAATCCAAGTGAAAGCTTTCTGCAGCCAGGAGAGGCCAGAGGCCAGGCCATGGGCACAGCCAAGCACCTGCTTTACAGGGAGGTTTGGTTTCAGACACTGAGAGGTGAAGGGACTGGCAGCAAAGTCTTTGGAATAAAAATTAATTTCAAGGCAGCCTCCTGACCACATTCCAGTCTACCAGAGCTGGACAGGGAGGGCCTGCACAGCTCTCTTTAATATGCCAGTGTTCCTGAAGAAAAAAAAAGTTAAATTAAGTGTGCATATTTGCTTAGGAATTGGGATTAATATACATTACTGATTTACTGGTCTTTGCAGCTTAAGGTAATTGCAATGTCTTTAAAAGTTTGAAACAAAATTCTGTGTACTGAATAACTTATGCAAATATTGTAATAGAATTTAGTTTCTGTGCTACTCAAATATAAAAGACTTAAACAGTATTATCCTACTCCTGTCAACACTTTTGTTCTTCAAAAGAACCAATACAAAAGCACTCCCAGTTAGCCAGCCTGGATCACCATCTCTCCCAGAGGATTAGGAGTTCATCACATTGAGAGAAAATACCTTTTCACTGACCACAGTCACAGAGTTATGGACATTTTCCACTACCCCAGCAACACATTCATCACAGGTTCCAGCCCTGAATTTCTTGGCCATTGATGAGATGAAAGGCAAAAAGCACATGTTGGACATGTTGAGTGCTCAGCTATTTAGGTGAGTTTGCAACAGAAATAGTGGAAATGTGGGAAGTTAACAGAAAAGGAATAGTTGGGGAAGCAAAGCCAGGAAGTGCAATGCATGTGATATCCCCACTCAGGCATAACAGGGACTCACAGGCAGAGTCACAAGGAATCATAAGGGACACAGAAATGGGTGGACAGCTTTATTAGAATCAGTTTTCCCTTATACACATGGACTGATGTGGAAAAAAGTAAAAAAATAAATAATTTATGGGTGAAGTGGCTGAGAAGCATCAAATCCTGTGAACAAGGGGGGAACTCAAGTGCAAGTGGCCTCTACAGAGAACTTTCTGAAAGGGGAAATTACTCCTAAAGCTGCACATCTATCTCTGGGGAATGAGAGAAGACAAGAGCTCAAGACAAAAGCCAGGTTGTACAGGGCCTGGAGCAACCTAGGGGGGTGGAAGGTGAAGGTGTCCCTGCTCATAGCAGAGGGATATTCTGCTATGGTTCCTCTTTAGGGGACCATAAATAGATATTCTTTAAGGTCCCTCCCAACCCAGACCATTCTGTGATTCTGTACAGAGCCTGGAGTCAAGATGATGAAGTTCACAGAGCAGGGAGAAGAGTCCTGCAGAAGTTGAAGCTGAGAAGCCAGCTGAGTTTGGATGAAAAAAGCAAGGACAATTCCAGCACAACTGTGCTGCTCCATTCTCCCATGTGGAAGAGAAAAAAAGATGATAAAATAATGACTGTGATAGAGGTAAGTGTGACTGGAAATGTTGGTGAGTGCCACCTGCAGTAACAGCTACTTGGAGATGAAAGCAGCAGCATTTCAGGAAGATTTTGCCTGGGTAAATGATGTCATTTTTAGCTCCTAATAATTACTTAAATTAGGATAATTTTCAATAGCTCCAGCAGGGTAAGCCACAGCAACTGAGATTTCCACTCTTCAGTTTCTTTGCCTCTCCCTTACTGTCCTTTCTCCTGCTTTTCTGTTGCCCTTTAGTTTCTCTCTTGTGCCTCACTTCCCTTCATCAACTTCTACACAATCCAGTCAAAACACCAACCACCACCACAACCTCTGGGCAGCACATCAGCTTCCAAACCCATTAAATTTGTTTTAAATTCTAGAACACTGTGAGTTGTCAAGTTTGCCTTCATTAGAGGCAGCTTACCCCAGCATCCTCCTGAGTGCTGCAAACATCCTGCAAAGAGTTCCCAAAACGAGACCTGTTCTGAAACACTCTGTTGTGCAGCTGGAGAGGGAATGGAGAGATTTACAACAACCATAAACACATCTTTAAAAGGCTGTTTTACTTGTGACCTGTGACAGTTCAGAGACCCTTGCTATGCCTGTGGTGTTGGGTCCAGGAAAATAAATTTAATCTAGTTTGTGGATGAAGCTGTAGGTGGCAAGTACAAAAGCATAAAGGATCACTAAAGAAAGAGAATCTGCTAAATTGGATAAATACAGGGTAGACTGTGGGAGTTCATGGCTTAAATAAATGCTGAGACATCCTGGACAAACAGAACAACCCACATCTGGAAACAGATGTGTTTGCTTAACAAAATATCAATGCTGTAAAATGCCTTGAAAATTTATTGATTTTTTGCAGAAAACAAGCAATAATACCCAATTCCTTTATTTTCTTTTGGATTTCATATTGACAGATGAACTTTCTGTGTGCTTTAGCAAGTGAAAATGGATAAAACACTTTCTTGTGCAAACCACATGAGTTTATCTCTTCACTCAGTTGGAAGTAACTCCAACCCTGTAAAGATAGAGCAAAATATCAAGATGGTTAATTTTTTTTAAGAGTACATTAATTCTGTGGACAGCAAATATTGAGACTCAACAGAATATGAGGTTTCTTTCCTAGACTTAAAAAATTGTTTTCTGTACCTTCAGGGCTACCAGGTCACAAGGCACCTTGTACTGCAGGACAGAAGGAAAAACCCACAGGGCTCACTCCCTGCCCTGCCCAACATCTGAGCAGGAGGAAGGACAGCTGAAAGGCTGGGAAGCAAACCCAAGGTTAAACTAAGTGTGGGCTCAAAATGCAACTGTAATAAACAATGCAGATATGTGGCCCCATACTATAGAATTCTCTTTATTCCCTTCAAAAGGATGACTAAATTTACTTAATTTGTATGGTTAGTTATGAAGTGAAGGAAAAGCATGGCTTCAGCCACTGTCCCATTTAACTCCAGCCAAAGCCCCCCACAGCCACTCACTCATCCCAGGAGAGCAGGGCTTCATCCCATGTAACAGGGACTTGGGAAGATAAATGGTATCACTTTAAACTTCCCCCCTTTCTCCTTGTCCTCCCCAGTTTGTGTTCTGAGCACGGTGTCACATGGTCTGGAGCATCCCTTGGGTCAGCTGGGGTCACCTGTCCTGGCCACGTCCCCTCCCAGCCCCTGCCCTGCGTGGCTGGAGGAGGGGCAGGAAAGGCCTTGGCTCTGTGCAAGCTCAGTGAGAGCAGAAACACCTCTGTGCTATCAGCCCTGAGCTCAGCACAGCCCCAAACTCAGCCCACACCAGCCACAGGGAAGATAAAGAGCCCTACCCCAGCCAAAACCAGCACAGGAGACAGCTCAAAAATGAGCAACTTCTCCTGGATTTATTCTCCCTCCAATGGGAACACTGAGTGTGACATGGCCATCTTCAGCCATTGTAGTAATTACACATCCTCTGAACAGAGAGAGACATGGTTCTCCCAGGAAAATCCTGGCAAGCTGTGGGAAGCTTAGAGGAAAGAATTCAAACAATTATTATCTCTCTTTCTGTAACCATTGTTTATAGATATGGTTCTCCAGAGTGTGCTATTCACAGCTTACCAAGGGTGTGAGAGAAGATTCCTAAAGGCCAAGCAGGTCTTAGGTCCACCACTGTTTCTGTAAGAACTGTGGATTTCTAATAATAAAGTGTCTTTTCATGCCTTCTGAGGATGGAGTGTCTGTATCACCTTTGTCTGTCTCCAATACCCTGTGGTGATGAGCTGTGAGATCTCCTTTCCCCTCTACAAACCAGGACACCCCAGTATGAACATCCTTTCTCAGCCTTTGAGGGGATCCTACTTCTGTGATCACAGAGAGCTGTAAAGCTCACAGAAATATGAGCCATGGATTTCCAGTGCCTGGATAACACAGAGGAAAAGAGCTCTGACACTCTTTTGACATCTAACTTCACTTTCCCCCACTGGCTGGAACTACTGATGCAAAATAAACTTTCAAATGTGCATGAAGAGCATGGCAGGACTCTGACATGTCAGTCTCTGCTGCCCAACAAGGTTCCAAACCAGCTCACACACTGCACAAGCTTATTTAAAGAATGATTACAATGTGATCAGAATGAATTTGGAAGCCATGGAGTCCCCAGGGCTCACCTCAAGAGCAAGGACCACTCCTCAAGGGCTTTCTGCTGGGAGGGACAGTCCTTGGAGCTGGGACATCTTCAGGATGCCAGGAACCAGGCAGTGGAACTCTGAATAAAGCAACAATTACTATCATTGAAGAACATTATTTTGTGTATAACCCAACTACAAAGCTCTCATCATCCTATAGAAACTCTTACAAACTTAGTTGCCATTTCTCTTTAGAATATTTAGGGGAGTATTTCAGATGACCCTCTGTCTTCTACTTGCCCAGACAGTCACTGATTAGAGAGAATTCGTGGGCTAAACTATATTTGTCTACTGTCATGCTCCTAAACCAATCCTCTAAGGATTCTATAGATATGAAAAAGAATTAAAGAAATCAGTTAGCATAGTCTGGTGGTGTCACAGACACAGTTTATGAAAAATCCTTTCTTTAGGATTTTTTCTGCTGAGAAGCCTCAGGAACAAAATGTAAACAATGATTATCTGCTGCTGTGGAATGCAACAGGTGCATCTGGGATTGGTCTCATGTGGTTGTTTCTAATTAATGGCCAATCACAGTCAGCTGGCTCAGACTCTCTGTCCAAGTCACAAGCCTTTGTTATCATTCTTTCTTTGTCTATTGTTAGCCAGCCTTCTGATGAAATCCTTTCTCCTTTTAGTATAGTTTTAATACAATATATATCATAAAATAATAAATCAGCCTTCTGAAACATGGAGTCAGATCCTCATCTCTGCCCTCATCCTAAGACCCCTGTGAACACCATCACAGCTGTGGTAAATTTTTCCTTGTGGTTTGGTTAGTAAAGAATATAAAATATAAAGCTCCAAATCTTATCTCTAGTGGTCACAGACCATTGCAATAAATTTATGTTTTTCTTGCACCTTCCACCTGTTTCAGACACAACTTCAGTTCTTTCTGTACCATCCCCAGATCCAAACCTCTAGATTCTATAATTTAAATAGCCATTACATTTTTCTTAAAATAGTGTAACAAAATGTTTGCTTTTGTCTGTCAAAAAAAAAGACAAGTTAGATATGTTTTTCTCTTCTCCTTTAAATCAATTCACTACAAGGTTAATATTCTTAGTAGTAGTTCTTGGTAAGAACTTAATAGCTCTATTGTACATGAAAAAATGAATTGTTTAAACCCTTTCTAGTAATAGCTTACCAAGACAATTGGTTTCCATGTGTTTGCATTTCCAAGAGTTTCCAAATCCACTTTTCTACTAAAAGAAAAAAATACAAGTGCAGGAGAGAAAGTGAGAGAGCAGGTAAAGACTTTAGAGCTCAGCTGCACTGCAAAATCCAGTTCCCCACAGTGCAGGTTTTGTTCTCCATATTCTCCAAGGAGGAGCTGCCCTGTGTTTGTCAGCACCCTGGGACAGACCATGGTGCCTGTGTGTGACAGACCAAGGTTATCACTCACTCCATTTTATTCACACACTAAACAAATCCCATAGTTATCTTTACCAGGTTAAAACACACACAAACACACACACAAAGCTCCAATAGATAAAGAGCTCTTCCATGTGCCAGCTCAGATAATTATTCTTTTCAAAATCTGAAATGTCGTTTATGTCCTGGATGAAATAACTTTTCATGTATTGCATTTAGAATAGTCCCTTCACTGTACTACATTGCAGCTCACAATATCATCTGCATTTTCTTTATTCAGTAAACTTTGATGCATTTTCCACAACCCTCCCTCAAGCACACACAAAAAAGCCCTGAGATGCAGAGCCCACGTGCAAAATGTTCATCAGTTGCAAAGAAAAAAATTAGCAATAAATATTTATACTTCTGCTATGGATTCAGTACAGATCATATTAAATACCAACGGATTCCACGTTCATAAATGTAACAGAAAAGCCACATTAAACTTGCAAACTGGAAAAGCAGTGCCTCAGCTGCAGCCAGCCTTTCAGAAATGGGAAGGACTTGTAGGAGACAGATGCAGCAGAGACTTTGACCTCTGTGTCTCTCTGCTGGAAGGAATGGATGCAATAGCTAAAAAAAAAAATAATTGAAACTTTGGAAATATTTGACAAAAAAACATATAAATCCTTCAAGGGGAAATTGTTTTTCTCTCTGTGAAAAACACAAACTGTTCAGGACACCAGTGATCATATAAGCCTGTCACTGGATAAACTCTCATCTCTGGCAGGATGATGAATTCCTGTCTCGTCCATCCTTCAGCTGCTTCTTGGTAAACAATCTGAGATTCCAGCTCCTGAAGGCCCAAGCAGGAGGCATCAGGGCATCTTTTAGATGCCTGCAGAGCCCTCACCCCTGTGGGCTGTGCCCAGGGTGTGTCCCCAAAGTTGAGGCACCCCCTGCTGTTCTGTCACAGCCTTGGCTGTCACTGGCCATCCCCTTGTCGCCAACACAGCCATGTTGCCTGAGGTAATAAATTTATTGTGGCACTAAAGGAGCAAAGAAACCTTTCCAGCAAACGCCTTCATTTTTTATTAACAGAGGCAGAGCCATTTCCACTGTTATATTTAATTAAAACATCACTTTGCCAGAGCTTCCTTTGCAACTTTAAGACAGAACAATACAACCGCTATTTAATAAAGCAGAAAGAGTGACAGCACAGAGAGGTGTCTGGGAAAAGAGGGTCTGCTGGCAAAGGCATGAGAAACAGGAGCAAAAGGGGCATAAAATACACTGAGGTTATAAGAAATGAAAAGGGAATTTAATATTACCATATGACAAACTGAACCTATATTTATTCAAATCTGATTTGAGTTGGTCACTCCCCCTTTGACAAGACAGAGTTATATTTAATTTCAGCTTTTTAGAGCCTGTGTCATCTCCCACTCTGTTACACTGAAGCAAAGCTCAGTAACCTACAGTTGAGTAGCTCACTGCCTTTCCTGGGAAGTTTTAGGTTGGGAATCAGGGAAAAGTTCTTCCCCCAGAGGGTGCTGGGCACTGCCCAGGCTCCCCAGGGAATAGGCACAGCCCCAAGGTTGGCAGAGCTCCAGGGGCATTTGGACAATGCTCTCAGGAATGCAAAGGGTGGGATAGCTGGGGCCAGGAATTGGACTGGATGATCCCAGTGGGTCCCTTCTGGCTCAGGATATTCTGTGATATATCCAAAGTTCTCATGGCAGGGAGCAATGGCAGGTAAGTGACCCCCAGTTTCTCCCCCCCACCCTGCCAGCAGCAGGACAGGCAGGACCTACAGACCAGCTGAGCTCCTGCCAAGCCACAGAAATCATCCTGCTCCAACAAAAGCAATGAGATGTTTGTGGGGAATGCAAAAGTGAGCACAGCTCTGAGAGCCTAAAACACAGCACTGCTGCACTGACAATCAATAACCCAGCAGAAATCCCGTGCTACAGCCCGGGGAGGAGGGAGGCTGCCACTGGCTCTACATTCCCACGTGGATATCCATGCCTTGGCTGGGAAAGCAGGAATCCACCACAGGAATCAACAAGAATCAAGCATCTCATCCAAACATTTCATTTCCTGTGCTGGAATCCACCTGCCAGGGTGGTTGGTGGGGGGGCAGAGCCAGGACCATGGCTGGAGTGACCTGCAAAGGAGCCAGGAAAATCCTGCCCTTGGAATGCTCTGCTCCATCAAATCAAGCCCTACTTGACAAATAAGTGACCAGTTGCTCTGGGAGACTGAGGAGAGGTTCAGCACACAATGGGGGTGAAATGAAAAGCTTGAGGAGAGGTTGTCTTGGCAACATTGTCTGATTCATATTTAAAGATAAAATCACTCTCCAAAGCTAATGTAAAGTGGATGCCAGAGATAAGGAAAAAAAAAAATATAGGCACTCATAACATCTTCATAGAAGAAAGCTCTGCCTTCTGTCATTTGCCTGAATTGTATTGGGACTGCTTGGTAGAGTTTCCTCTGTTCATTGCAAAACATTCTTTTTATAGAAACTGCTAAGGCAAATAAATAACTCTGGAAAAACACAGCTTTAGCTCCTCCAAGACACCATGTAAAACAGCACAGTGCCTCAATATCCAAAGTACCACCTTGCTTTTTACATATATTAACACACGAGCAGACAACCCTAAAATGTTCTCGCTGTCAATTGGAGCAGGCACCTTATCAAACAGAGACTGGTAAAGATTTTTCACTTTTTATATCTTTAACTGCTCTTTGTATAGTGATTGATTTTAAGGTCCTTAAGTTTAGTGTGATTTCTTCTGGCAGGAATGTCATTAGCCCAGGGTCTGATGAGATGGGCAGGAAAACCTATGAAACTCTGTCAGGGAGCTGGCACAGCACAGGACAGAGTGACAATGTCCCAGTGCTCCCTGCAGCATCCCACCAGGTGTCTGGGCAGCCCATCCAGGTGCTGCCTTCCAGCTGTAATCTCCTAGGACAGAAATTCCAATTCTAAATCATGTTCAAGAAATTACTTTGTTGCTAAAATGCTCTACCTCTCATTTAATAAGAGTTCTACCTTAGAAGAATATAGACACTGCCTGATTTTGCATTCTTTCTGTGCTTCAGCCAGGATAATGAGAACAGAGCTAAACTGGCAGCTCCCAGATTATTTGTCTCTTTTGCAAAAGAAAAGAGAAAGGGAAAAAAAAGGCAGCAAACCCTACATTTTTCTACATTTCCTTTCCTTATGTTTTGCTTTAATGGATCGTTGCACTCAGCCTAAAATTCCACATGAAACCAATTCCAACAGGAAATAAAAACATTTACAAGGTTTTGCTGTGCCCTTTCAATCTCCCTTCTCAAAGACTTCAGGACCCAGTGAGGTTGGTGGGTTCCATCCCCAGGGCTCCTCAGATGTTCCCTTTTCTAGCCCACAGCTCTGTCCTGTGCTGCAAAGGGCTCAGTGCCTCCCTGCCACTCTGATCTCCCTGACCTTCCACCACCTTGTCCCAGCCAAGAAAAACTCAGTGATTAGCATTTTCTCCAGGCCATCAGCTCTAAGTAGCTTCAGACACTCCCAGCTTTTTGTACCCTGACAGCCTCTGCTGTTCCTGCCTAACTGCAACTTCCTCCATCCACCCTTCTCTCATCTCCATTATCCTCCTGAACAGCCTCTCGAGGCAACTGCTGCTGAAGTTGGAAGAATTGAGGCAAATTGCTGCAGAAGATTGATTTAAACACAGGTGATATCTTCATCACATCTCCCAAACTGTGAATAACAGACATTCCTTAATTCCCCTCCTAATAACCATTCCTCACTGCAGAGAGCCTCGGTGATCCCTCACTCCCAGGCTCAGCTGAGCACTGCAGAAATGCCATTTTTCTATCAGCCACTCAGCACACTTTCAAAGGAAACCTTTAGAGTAATTTCACCATTTTGACTTGAATTTCTTTTTTTATTAGCTATTTTACTCCTCCAGTTCTGGCTTGTAGCACTGCTCTGCTCCCAGATGGCACAATCCTCCCCTTGCCAAGGACAAGGCTGACACGTTTGGGAAGGCAGGGTTTTCTTAACGGGAACAAAGAGCAGGAGGATGCAACAATTCCATTTAACTGGCTGGCAATAAAGGATGGTCTCAAATACCTGCTGCTAATGCAAATCTAAGTCTCAGCTACAGCTGAAAAGAAAGGGGGACAAAGAAAAAATTTTAAAAGGGCAAACCCTGAAAGTTTTACCAGTGTCTGATGTAAGTGATAAAGTGGAACAGGTAATTACCTATTAACATCAGCAAAAATAGGGGATCTGGGGCCAAAGCAGTTCAGCCTTGAAGAAGTGAAAAGACTGGGAAAGTTACAAAGAAAGAATCAGCAGCAAAGAAAAGTTCCTTCTGAATATATTTCAGAGCTAACAGTGCTGGTTTTAGCTGCAGGGATATGAAGCCAACTATGTAGGTACAAAACAGATTGTGGGTTTTTAATCTTGCCTCAGGAATGTAAATAATGCATAAAAAATCACTTACTTACATATTAATGATGTCCTTTACAGAAGGGACAATATCTACCAGTAATTTCCCCCAGCAATTGGGCTGTGTGTTCCCAGCATCAGGGCTGCTCACTGGGCATTCATCCCCAACTCCTGCAGGCAGGACCCAGCCACAGGATTCCCTGCCATGGCCTTTCCTCCTCCTTTACACTAAGAAAAGTTCTGTGAAAGGAAAGATTTGGGACAGGAGTTCCTCAGGTGTTTGGGTATTTAATGTTACAGACATGAGCCTAACAGGACCCTCACAAGAGTTCTGGGAGGGCAGGGTTTGTTCAGCCTGGAGAGGAGAAGAGTCCAGGGAGACCTTAGAGTCACTTCCAGTGCTGAAAGGAGCTCCAAGAGAGCTGGAGAGGGACTGGGACAAGGGATGGAGGGACAGGACACAGGGAATGGCTCCCAGTGCCAGAGGGCAGGGCTGGATGGGATATTGGGAATTAGGAATTGTTCCCTGGCAGGGTGGGCAGGCCCTGGCACAGGGTGCCCAGAGCAGCTGGGGCTGCCCCTGCATCCCTGGCAGTGCCCAAGGCCAGGCTGGAGCAGCCTGGGACAGTGGAAGGTGTCCCTGCCTTTTGATGGGTGGGCTTTAAGACCCTTCCAACCCAAACCATTCTGGGATTGCCTGATTCAATCTACAAATCAATGGGAGTTCAGTGTATGTCCCACAAAGCTGCATCTTCAGTGCGGTGCTGTGGTCCAGCTTTGGGATTCAATGCTGTCTTGGGGTGATTTTCTGATGATATTCCATTCCCTAATCATCTGCTTTATGCCCAGAAATGGCTGCTGGAGCTTTGAGGGGTCTGGAGTAGGGGCAGGATTCAAGGATTTATTCAAAGACTCACCAGTCAGGTGTGGGGATTGAATGT
>WBNP01000675.1:142387-166515 GCA_013401095.1 Passerina amoena | reverse complement strand
CATATTCAAGTTTCTCTCAACCAGGACTCCCAGGTCCCTTCCCTGGGTGCTGGTCTTCAGCATCTCACTCTCCAGTCTCTGCACACAGCCAGGGTTACCCCATCCCAGGTGCAGAATCTTTCATTTTCCCTTGTTGAGCTTCACCCAGCTGGTGATGGCCCAGCCCTCATTCTTGTCAAGGTCTCTCTGCAGGGCCTCCCTGGCCTTGAGGGAGCCAACAGCTCCTCCCAATTCAGTGTGATCAGCAAATTATTTAGTATTCATTACAGTCCTGTGTCCAGGTTGTTGATGAGGGTGCTGAAAGGCACAGGAGCCCTCCAGAACCCCACCAGTGACTGGACTGATGTCACCCCCTTCACTCCAACCCTTTGTGCCTGACCTGTGAGCCAGCTGCTCATCCACCATTTCCACACAGTTATCCAGCTGTGGGCTGGACATTTTGGGCTGGACATTTTGCCCAGAAGGACATTGAGACAGACAGACATGGCCTTCAGCCTTTCCTCTGGGCCGTGCTGGCACCGGCGTGGTCCTGCTTTCCAGCGGGCTGATGGTGCCTCCCTTATTTTAATAACTCCTGGGAAGGATTTCAAAGCCAGCCAGCTCTTCTTTCATAACCACCAGGTCCCTCTGCCCTCGCTGCTGCGCCCCTCTGGACCTGCCAGCCCACAAACCTACTTAGCTTAGCTCCACTCTCCTGCTGCAGAGCGCTTTGCCGGGCGCAGGGTCCCGGGGGAGGCCGCCGGGTTTGTCCCTTCCTTTACCCCGGCACCGAGGTGAAACAGCTCCTCCTCCCAAAGCCAACAGCACACCCTGCGGCAGCGCCGGTGGAAATTCAGGATGAGGCCATGGAAACGCAAAAATTGGCTCTGAGCGGCTGCAGCCACAGGCAGAGCTGGGGTAGGATGCTCAGTTCTACCGCACGGTGCCCAGCAGGGCCAGGTGGGCTTGGAGCTGAGCCCTTTCAAACTCAACAAGTGCTGTTACAATGAAGCTCGTTCCTCGTTATTGGTCGACAAGAAGCTTAGCATTGACTTAATGAGTTCCCTTCAGAAGCCTCCCCTGCTGCATTCCTTGGAAGATTAAGGGCTGCTGCTTTTTATCCCCCCCTCCCTTCTGCTTCTTTCTAATGATGTTACTGAGAAGGCAGGGGAGTCTGAGCTCTGCCCTGCTTACCGCTGGGTGAACCCCATTTACACGGCATTTTTCCTTCAGGAATCCTTCCAAACATTACACGGGCGGGATTTTACATCTGACAAAAGAAACAGTTAACATTTACCGAGATTAAACCCCCTTTAATGCTGCCTGAGTTTGCATTTTCTTGCTCATGTGGCTGTGCCTCTCCCGTGCCTTTAGTGTTAAAAGTACTCTCCAGAGACTGGTTGGAGAAATGCTGTATTTTTTTTTTAATCCAGCATAGATGACAAACACTGTGAATTACCCACATCTATGGAAACACTCACCACCCTTTCGAAATTTCAGTACAAAAATTATTTCAGTACAATTTTTGTACTGAGCCGTACAGGTACCAGGAGGCTCCATTCAATCCGCGCTTCGGGCGGGGGGGGGCACAATTTTTTAAACAACCAATTGATTAAACGCTGGAAAAAGAGAATCAGAGCCCTCAGCTCAGCAGAGCCGGCAGGGACAATCTCACGGCAGCACAGGGACCAGCATCGCCGCTAAGCTACGTCTGAGATGGATCAAGGGGAGCGGCTTTCTCTGGGGAACCCGGCACAGATCTGGATTCTCCAAGGTTGTTCCCGAGGATGTGACTTTGAGCGGTGGCTGTGGATTTCCAGGGCAGTGTGGAGGTGTGTGGTGGGATGGGACTGTGAGCACCCGCTCTCCATTCACTCACACGGCACAGGGGAGGGAAGGGACACGGCATCGTTGCTGTTTCTTTACAAAATTAAAAACAAAAGGCGACATTGGGCGAACCAGTTCAAAAATTTAGAGCAGGAAGGCGAGAGTGATGTGAATTTTGCAAATCGGAGTTTGCTTGCTCTGGAGCTCTCTGTTACAGAAAAGGCACTTGGTTTGCGGCCAAAGAACCGCTGACAAAGAGAAGGGGGAGGAAAAAAAAAAAAAAAAAAAGGCTTGCAGAAAGGCGTCGGCATTGTTTCTGTTTAAAAGCAGTGGGCTGCCAGCCCGACAGCGTGCGAGCTCTCCCTTTTAGCCAGGACGCATTTAGAGAGAGCCAGGACATTTCTCCCTGCGCTGTGAACCGTGCTTAACCGAGCCAGGCAGGCGGGCGGCAGGGAAAGTTTGAATTATCGGCATTACCGAGCTTTAACTTTGGCACGGGCGGCAGAGGGGTCCCGCACCCCCGGCATCGCACACAGAGCCGGGCACTGCCCGGGCCGAGCGAGGTGCCCACGGGCAGAACCAGCCCCCAGGAGCTCGGCAAGCTCAATTCCTGCTCCCACTGCCTGGCGGGGAAACCTCGCCCCGGGATAAACTTTGTAAACACAGCGCGATGCTGCTCCGGGAGGGAAAACCGAGGCGGCTGCGAAACCGAGCATCCCCACGCCGGCAGGGAGAGCTGGCAGCGATTCGGTGTTGGCAGCGCCCAGCCCTCCCCTCTGCCAGCCTCCCCTTCCCCTTTAAATAAACATCCGTGCACAAAGCAGAAGGCACGCAGGATCCCCCCCCCTTCCCTCGGAAAAGGGATGCGGAGCCCGTCCGGGATCGGCCGCGCAGCCGGAAAAACAGCGAAAGTACCTTTTGAATTCTTCCGTCAATGTCCAAATAAATACATTTGGGCCGGTAAGTGGAAGAGGCAGATCCCATCTTGCTACGGCTGGGCTCTCACCGGACTTGTTCCCAGCGTCAATCAGAGCAGAAAATCAGGTCTGTCCTGCCCGGCCGAGCCACCGCTGCCTGACAGTTCGGTGTCCCCGCTCTTCTGTATCCCACTGTACTCTCATTCTGGGAAGGTCCCTCCTCTAACATGCATGCATTTTGCTGTGCCTCTGTCTCTCTCTGCCACCTCCTTTTAGTTTTGCTTCCCTCCGAATCCAGCTGCCTCGGACGGGGAAAGGCACAGGCTCCAGATGCTGCCTGCGAGCCCCCTCTCCATCCCCATAGCAACAACCCCTGGTGCCTTTGAGGCTGAGACTTGCCGGGCATCCGCATTCGGGCTCTGACCCTGGGGCTGACCGGCTCCTGTTATGCACGAGATCAAGCGGCATTTATCCCCCGGGGGGGCTGCGGAGGAGGAAACCCCCCCTTCATCGGGGCGCTGAGAGATATAATTTGATTTTACGCTGAAAAAAGGACGGCAGTTATCACTGTGTGCCTCTCCCGAGCTGCTTGCACAGTGACAGGCTCCCGTCTGGAAGTGCCCTGCGCTGGAAGTGTCCTTGCAGACACGCACTGCCAGCCGAGGCTTGGACTGTCTCACTCCAAACTCAGCCGCTCCATCCCCACGTCCCTCCCGTTATCACCGCAAGGACAGAAGGAGCTGTTCCCCCTGTAAGCTCCAGCAAACCACAAACCCCATCCTCTCGCCCACCGCCATCCGTGCCACCCCCGGAGCGAAGGAATTTGTTATTTAGGGCAATAAATGGAGTCTCCTGGCAGAGGCATCTCCCCCGAGGAGGGCAGGAGGGAGCGCAGCCCCGGCCGTGCCCCCGGTGCCGGGTGCCCTCTGCTGTGCCCGGGGCAGAGGAGCCGGGCACGGCTCGGGCACGGAGCTGGGAGGCAGCAGAGAGGCTGCACAGGCAGCACACAGCCCGTCCTGACAGCCTGAGCTCTGGTTTTCGGGGGATTTTGATCAAAAGCATTTCCTGGCCTCTTGTGTGCTGCGCGGGCTGGGGCAGCGCGGTCGGGGATGCTCACCCTGCCCACCCCGAGCCCTCTGTGCAGCCAGGGAGAGACAAAACTGACCCCAGCAGAGGCCAGGGGGCTCGGCTGTGGCTCCTCCTTGGCTCTGCCTTCTCCTTGGCTGGGGTTTGCTGCCCCCGGGAAGGCTCTGCTGCTCCACAAAGGGGATCTGTAGGGCCAGAGGGCTGAGTGGGTCCCAGAGGTGCCTGGCAGTCAGAGCTGGGCTGACCCTTCAGGCTGAAGCCTGTGGTGCTTCTAAAGCCCTCAGAGGCAGCAGCAAGGTGGTTTTTTGGGGAAGTGCGAGTTTTGCTTCACATCCTTGCTCTGCCAGCCTGGAGCAGGCAGTGGGAGTCTCTCAGGAGAGAGCCCTGGGCACTGCAGGGGTGTGCTGGGGGTTGTCCTGTGGGCTCCTGTCCCTTCAGCTGTGCCACAGCCTGTCCCACACCCCACTACCCACTGCCTGTGCTCTGGGCTGTACTGCAGTCTGTCCATCCCACTGCCTGTGCTCTGGGCTCTATTGCAGTCTGTCCATCCCACTGCCTGTGCTCTGGGCTGTACTGCAGTCTGTCCATCCCAGTGGCTGTGCTCTGGGCTGTATTGCAGTCTGTCCATCCCAGTGGCTGTGCTCTGGGCTGTATTGCAGTCTGTCCATCCCACTGGCTGTGCTCTGGGCTGTATTGCAGTCTGTCCATCCCACTGCCTGTGCTCTGGGCTGTACTGCAGTCTGTCCATCCCACTGCCTGTGCTCTGGGCTGTATTGCAGTCTGTCCATCCCACTGCCTGTGCTCTGGGCTGTATTGCAGTCTGTCCATCCCACAGACTATCCTGGAAACTCTCCCAGAGGCTGATCCCTCACTGGTGATCCCCATGGCTACAGCTTCTCCCTCTTCAACAGCCCTTCCACAGCAGCCCCACTGCCTCTGCACAGCAGTCAGGACCTCTGTGACCCACCGTGCCACCCCCTGCTCTGCTAAGCACTGCCTTCACCCTGTTTTGCTGTGGTCCAGGCCTCAGTGACCTGATTGACCCAGCAGGTTCCTGGGGAGGATGGCCACGATGACAGAAATGCAGCCATTTGGGAAGAGACAACAAGAACACTCTGTCTGGGGGATGCACATGGGACATTTGGGATTGTAGAGGAGGATACTGAGCTCTCCCACTGTCATCATCCACTCCTGGAGTGGTCAGACATCACCGGTGCATTTCAGGATTTGATCACACATCACTGAGATACCTAATGATCAGAGTCTTACACTGGTGAGAATCGACTTTTTTATTATTTTTTAAATGTGACCAGTTTCTCCAGCCAGCAAAAGGACAAGCTCTGATGAAATCCAGGTGATGATCCCAGTCTGCCTCTGCACTGTCCTTGTCCTATCTACTCTCCCTGGGTATTTAAAATTGTGTTTCTTAAGCTCCACACACATCCCCCTCTCCCTAATTACATTAATACTTGTTGGAAAAACTGCTTTTCTCCACAACTGCTAACTGTTGCTCTTTTCAAGAACTTCATGCAGAAGTGAATCTTCAAAAGCTGAGCACTCAGAAATTATGACAAAAGCCTGATGCAATCAAAGGCCCAGTTTAAGACCAATCCTGAAAGAAGACAGAAGATAAAATTCATCAAAGAGAGTGTGCAGCTCCAGCAGATCTCTGCCTTCAGCTGCTTTAACCTTCCAGAGTCTCCTTATTTCAGTATACACTGGGCAATGTGGGGCAAAAATTATTGGGAAGCATTATCCTGTCTCATCAAATCCTTCAAATCCAAGGCCAAGTCCACGCAGACACTGATTTTCCATCATTTGCCTTTGAGGAGTGTTCTGCCCAGCTCAGGGCAGTGCCAGGCTCCGGTGCCCCTGACCCCATCAGGGGTTTCACAGCTCTGCTTTGCCTCCCCTGGGCTTTTACTGGGGCCTCTGTACACTCTGTACACTCCAAGCCTGGAGTGTACCTTTGGGAGAGCTCAGGGTCCGGTCTGGGTGCCAGGGATGTGGCAGTGCCAGGTGTCCCTTACCCCAGGGGTGCTCCCAAGGGGTGACAAAGGCAATTCTGTCTCCCAGCCCTGGTGTCAGCTCCGTGTGGGTGGCTCAGAGGAAGCTTTTTAGGGTTCCAAGGAGTAACCAGAGGATGTTCAATCCCACACTGCCCTGTCGAGGCACAGCTCAGCCAGGCTGGCTTTGCACGGGCTGAGATCTCCCCCTGCTGCAAGCCCTGCTCAGAGGGAGAAGCTTTAAGGATGAGAGGGGCTGCTCAAGTCACCCTCCATGGAGCCCTGGGGTGGCACCGTTCCTGTCCCCTCCCACCTCTGTCTTTCTCTAGCACTGAAGTCACTGACACAGCCCTCAGCCTCCCTCAAACCTGGTTTTTCTGCTGCAGTCAAGAAATTCAGTGTCCCTTGCAACCCGCTGTGTGCACATCCAGACCTGGGCACTGCACATCAAGGGTCTTCAGAGGGACTGAAATGGGGGGAAAGAGCCAGAAAATGTAAAACTTCCAGTGAAAGATTTTGTACTTTGAAAAAAAGTTTGCCTAGAATTAAAAACAGGGAATAGAAAACAGTATTAAAACACGAAATCAACTTTTTTCCTTACCAGTTCCATATCTTCAAGTGCTTTCTCTGCCCATTAATCCCCCCTGCTGCAGGTCCCTTGTGTCTGTTTGTCTGTCTCCATGTCCCCACAGGGTCCTGACCTGTTCCTTTACCTCTCCATCCTGCCAAAATGCCAGATTGCCCCTGGAGCTGGAGAGGTTTTCCTCTCCCTCCCACAGCTCCTCTTTTCCCTACTGCACTCAGTCTTCTCTCTCTCTTTTCACCCTCTTTGGTGTTTTGCCATTTTTGTTTCTAGGTTTTTTTTTTCTTCCCCCCACAGACCTGAAGCCATGCAGGATTGATGCAGGAATTCACTTTCTGATTGGAAAACCTTTCTGATTTAACAGCCAAATGGTGGCTGTGGCAGTGGGAGCTGCTCCATGCAGAGCCCCACTGACCCTTCCAGCCCAGCTCCCCCTCCTCTCCCCAAACCCACAGAAAGAACGTGGAGGGCTGCACATGGAAATTTCCCCTCATTTCTTTGCACATTTCTTTTACACTCTGCCAGACTTCCACAGGCCCAGTCCTGGAAGTGATCATATTGAATGTTAATTAGAGAATGACTGATTATTAATATTAGAACCTGTCGCAGACATCTTTTCATGAAAAATCCTTTCCTTGGGATTTTTCCTCCTGGGAAGCTGAGAGGCCTCAGGAACAAAATGTAAACAATGATTATCTGCTGCTGTGGAATGCAACAGGTGCATCTGGGATTGGTCTCGTGTGGTTGTTTCTAATTAATGGCCAATTACAGCACAGGTGGCTCAGACAGAGAGCCAAGACACAAACCTTTGCTATCATTCTTTCCTATTCTATTCTTAGCTTAGCTGGCCTTCTGATGAAACTTTTTCTTCTATTCTTTTAGTATAGTTTTAATGTAATATATATAATAAAATAATAAATCAAGCCTTCTGAAACGTGGAGTCAGATCCTTGTCTCTTCCCTCAACCTGAGACCCCTGTGAACACCGTCACAAGAACCTTTATAGATTTGTCCACACGAGCCCTGAACACCCTGAAAGTGATGTTTGGCCCCTCCCCAGTCAGCAGCACAGCTCTGCACCTCACTCCTGGCTCCAGCCCCGTTTTTGGGTGCTGTTGCTCACCCCAGCCCCATCCCCAGCCCATGCAGTGCAGCCACCCTCGCTGCCAGCCTGGTTTCCATGGCAAAGCCCCAGGAGCGTGGGCTGGAGGGGAGCTGTGACATCTGACGTGGCTGCTCTGGGGCACTGGGTGCAGCAGCAGAGCTCTGTGGGTGGGAGATGTGGGATTACTCACCCAGGAACCAGCTCTGCTCCTCACTCCAGCAGCCTTGGCCACCCTGGTGATAACGCTGCCTTCCTGCTCTTTACAGCTGTAGGGAAAGTTCTGGTGCCTACCAGGAATTCTTGCTGTGTCTCAACACTCAGAGCCAGTTAATAGGCTCAGGTCTTGTGGAAGTGAGAGCAGCCATCCCTGGTACCTCACAAATATCTGTGTGTGCAGTGCTGCCATGGAGAAGAGCAGACTCAAGCCATAAAGCACTTTTAAAGCACTTGTCCAACATAACATCTGGCATTTCTTAGCTGTTCTCTTTTGTCTATTGAGGGAATGAACCTTTTTTTCTCCTGCTCTACGTTAGCATTTTTTCAGTGATCTATCTCCTGCTCTATGTTAGCATTTTTTCAGTGATCTGTTTTCTACAGCACTTGCAGTGCCTGGCAGGTGCCAGGCTGGTTTCCTGAAGGTTTCCCAGTGGGACAGACCCACTGCCTTTCCCTGCTGAAGGAGCTCACTCTCCACAAGCAGTGAAACATGGCACAGCCCTCCCTCCATCCTGACTCCATTTCCAGTGGAATTCAATTCCAATTTCACCTCCAGGAGCCACAGGACCCCAGGAATCTCCATCCCTGCGCCATGCTGAGAGAGCCTTGGCTGCCCTCCTTTCCATTGCAGCCTCCCTGCTTGATTTCCAGCCTCCCTTCCCTCTCTGCTTTCCATTTCCTACCTCTGTTTCCCACTCAATCCAGCTGTCTGTTCCTGGGCTTTCATTTCAAGTGGGAGAGGGCCAAGAATCCTGTCCCAGGCACCTCTGCAGGATGTGGAGCTTGCAGGGCAAAGCACACAAACACACACACAGCTGGCAGGAATGGCCCTGCTGCATCCCTGGAGCAGAGCTGCTGGGAAAGCCCAGCTCCCAGAGCTGTGTTTTCATAAGGTTATGGAAGGAATTAAAGAGACCCAACTGGAATTTTCAAGAGCTGATGAGAAAAAAAATATAAATGAAATTAAGTGTGCCTGGAGTCACCCAGTAGATCATTGAGAGGGATGGTGGCCAAGAAGTGGAAAAATCAATTCCCTCCACTGGGCAAGGCTGGCTCCTGCTCCTGGCAGCAAGGTCTGAGCAGGGGCTGCAGCCCATGGGCCCAGGCTGCAGGGAAGGGTCTGATGGTGTTCTCAGGGGTCCCAGGATGAGGGAAGAGATGAGGATCTGACTCCATGCTTCAGAAGGCTGGTTTCTTATTTTATTATATATATTATATTAAAACTACACTAAAAGAATAGAAGAAAGGATTTTCTCAGAAGGCTAGCTAAGAATAGAATAGGAAAGAATGACAGCAAAGGTTTGTGGCTTGAACTCTCTCTCTGAGCCAGCTGACTGTGATTGGCCATTAATTAGAAACAACCACATGAGACCAATCCCAGATGCACCTGTTGCATTCCACAGCAGCAGATAACCATTGTTTACATTTTGTTCCTGAGGCCTCTCAGCTTCTCAGGAGGAAAAATCCTTAGGAAAGGATTTTTCATAAATATGTCTGCGACAGAAGGGATAGATGGCTCCACTTGAAGGAAGCTGCCTGGCATTTTCTGTGGTGCAGGAAAGTGAAGTTCCCTCAGTTGCCTCTTTTGGGAGGCTGCCATGTGAGCAGCTCGGAGCTGTGCAGTGACTCACTGCAAATCAGCTCCTCCATCTCCCTGACAAGCAGAGCTCAGACATCCCCAAATCTTGGCAAGGCAAAGATTAACCCAGGGCTGCTGAGGGCTGCTGGTCCTGCTGCCAGCCTGGTGCCATCTGTCCCTCAGGTCACAGAGCTGGGGACAGGGTGACAGTGGTGACAGGGCCAGTGCCACGGACCTGGCATGGGCAGAGCACGAGGTGATCGTTCCTGACTCATCCCTGGAGCCTCCTGGTCTGCTGATCACCCCCTACAACAGCATCAGCAGCAGCAATGTCTGCAAAGGGTTTCACTGCTTGGGGCTGTGCTGAAGATTGCAATGCAAGATATTTTCCATTACCATCTGTATGGCAGATTACCTTTGTCAAGTGGGCAGTTTGCCTTATCTCTCTCTTTGAGTGACCACATTCACACCTCCCTAGGAGGGGACATCTGCTGATAACAGCTATTGAATGTCACTGCATGGCTGATAAGAACTGCAGCATCCCACTGGGAGATGTGAGCCCAGAGGGAGGAGCCAAGCATTCCTACCTGGATATAATCCAGAGGTTTATGAGACACCAGCATGGCTTTCTCCACAGGATTCCTCAGAGGAACAGCAGCTGCCTCTTCTTCCCCTGGATCTTCAGAGGAAGAATCCATCCTTTTCTACAGGATCCCTGCTCCAGCAGAGCCACCCCTGACACTGCAGGAGGGCTGAGCCACAATTCCAATGGGATTGCCACCAACACCCCACAGGGTGTCAGGCTGGGTTCTGACTCTGTCAGTGTTGTTCTAGTTCACTGCATTGTTTATTTTATCCTTTTATTTTTTTTATTTTCCCTATTTAAAAACTGTTATTTCCTGCTCCCATATTTTTCCCTGAGAGCCCCTTAATTTAAAATTTATAGCAATTCAGAGGGGTGGGGAGGGTTTACATTCTCCATTTCAGGGGAGGCTCCTGCCTTCCTTAGCAGGCTCCTGACTTTCCAAACCAAGACAGGGCTGCTTTTTTGGGGTGGGAGATTGTCCCTCAGCTGCATCACTTCAGAGCCAGCCACGAGGAATTCCTGGAGGGTCAAGCAGACTTTGCACAATTCTTTGCAGTACATTGAAAATTAGACTTTTCATGTTAACATTTTCAAAGTACCAGTCTTCATAAATAGCTAGATAATCTCTCAGATAGATGAGATTTTTTTTTCTGTGATGTAGGTGTTTTCTCATTTTTGTTCCTTTGTGCAGGGCTGTTTCCATTAAGGGGCAGAAGAACATTTTCTCAATAGAAGAGATGAAAGAGTCTCTCAGCTTTTAGGGAGGGAGGCCAAAAAACCATCACAGAATCCATATGAAAAAAATGACAAAAGCCTCCAGCAGCACTGAAACTGTCTGATCTGCTCTGCCAGAACATTTGCAGCCAATATGAAATGGGGACATTTTTTAACTAATTCCCAAAATGATGAATACTTGAGTGTGACTTTTCCTGGGAGTCACACAACTCTCCAGAGCTTTCCTACCACCTCCAAAAATCACAGGTCACCACCAAAGGAACTCAAAAATTGGATGACAAATCATGAGTGTCTGCCTTCCAATAACACATTTGTGGCTCTTCTTTTTGGTTGGCTCCTCTTCACTGAACCTGACTGTTCATCCATGTCAGGTACATCAGATTCCCTCTGGAACTTTGAGAGCCAGAAACTCTCGCTGAGGAAAGCTGAACTGCGATTTTCATGCAATCAGACAATCCAATTTCCTGAGGAAAGAGTAAACATCATGGATTGATGGTATGGTCAGGAGAGAGGGCAGTGCTGAAGTAATGCAGAAAATGAAAGGGAAGTAGCTTATGGGAGGAGGGAGTGCCTCATACAGAACTTGAATTTTATTTTATTTTTGGATTACTTTTCATTCTGCTTTCTGCAGCCTCCTTTTCATTGGACACAACCCAGGTTTTCACCCCAGGGCTGGGTTTCAGCCCATGCCCCCCTTCCCTCCTGCACCCTCCTTTTCTCAGAGGTGGCCCCAGGCAAACCTTTTAGTGAGAAGCTTCTTCCAGAGGGGCTTTGTTAGAGGCTGGACCCTCTCCAGTCACAACACAGCTGAAGCCATGACTCCTTCCTCCTCCTCTTTCTCCTTCCTGCTCCTTCATCCTTCTCTTTCTCCTTTTCCTTCGTCTTGGAATGGATTTCACTGGATTCACACAAATTCTTTTTCCCCCCCCTAAATCTTATCCCCTCACCTTTAGCTGCTCCCACCCAAGCTGGACACTGGATGTGAAGGCTTTCCTCTGCTTGGACCTTAGCCCCTGCCTAAAAGATTCTAATAGACAGGAAGGAGGTTTGCAGACAAGAACTGAGATCAAGGACGTACAGAAATAAACACACAGAAATAAAATGAAAACCCAGGAGCCCTCCTCTAAACAGGGCACAATGTTATGCCTGCTCTTTTCTCCAACCCCACACCTTTTTTCCTGCACTTTTACTCAATTGCTTTCCCCTGCTGCTGTTTCATCATCTCCTCTGGCCAGTGCTCTGCTCCCCACTCCCTGCCTGGCTGAAGGGGCTCCACGCTCTCCCCCTGCCCCTCTTCATCCCCTGCCCCTCTTCATCCCAGTGTAAGAGCCAAAATGAGGGATGCAGGACTCCAGGGGCTCTCCAAAATGCAGTTTATTCCATCCAAGGTGTCACAGCAGCCCAGGGTGGTGGGTGACAGAGCTGTGCCCACAGCTGTCAGCTCCAGCTGCAGGCAGCCCTGGAGACCCTTTGGTTTTGGTTACAGTGCATTCTATACTTTTCTTTGCTGAGCATCTCAATACAGTAGAACCAATCTATACCTTAACTTTTATCTATAGCCTATCATAACTGCTATAATTACCATATTCATGTTACTGTTCTCCAATCACTAAAAGTCAGTACATTACAGTTTAAGCTGGTAGGTGTTTTTCAGTTTTCTTGCAGTGGAAAATTCTGAGACCTTTTTTCTACTTGCCACATCAGCAGGCTTGTTTGCCTGTGCTTCTTTGTGCTTGGTAAAAACATCTTCTTGTTTGAGGTGGGTTTATCCTTTGCTCTAAGCCATAAAAACCCCTTCTAACCAACACACCCTTTGCCTCCTTGGTTAGCCAGTGAGACTGGCTCAGCAATTCTTTTCCTCTATATCAAAACTTGCTTCCATCTCTATTCCTTCATCAGATTCTACATTTAAAAATCTTTCTGCCAAGCACACATATCTGTGAGACTTTCTTGTCAAATTTTCATTCTTCCCAACATCCCAGAGGTGCAATATCCCTTCAATCTGCCTTCTGCCAGCAGAGCCACCAGCTCTCTGCCTCCCTCTGCCCCAGGAATGGTGCCCACGGGCAGCAGCAAAGCCCAGAGCCACTCAGCAGCCAAGCAGGATTCCTGCAGAGGAACCCAAGCCCTGCTTCCCTTGGAGCCTGCCACGCTGGGGAGGAAGCCAAAGGCAACACCCCACTTGTTTCTCTTACTAAAATGGTGCTTTTGGTCTGTTTTATTTCTCCTCACTGCTCTCCCCTCCTCCTGCCTGAGCACATCACATTCCCAGGGTGAGTGGCTGAGGCTGGGGCTGTGTTTGGAGAACAGGAGCTGCTGCTCAGTGGAGTGCCTGGGCTGTGTGCAGGTCTGTTGTCACATTCACATTTTCTGAAAAATCCCTTCGCCCAGGATTTTTTTCCTGGGAAGCTGAGAAGCCTCAGAGAAAAAGCAAAACAATTCTTATCTCATTTGCTTCTCCTTTGTTTTGCTCATGTGGAATGTGTTTGGGGATTGTTTACCCACAGGTGATTGTTCCATTGGATTCTGGTGTGAGTTGTTTTGACTCTTTGGCCAATCAGGGCCAAGCTGTGTCAGGGCTCTGGAGAGAGCCACGAGTTTTGGTTATTATCTTTTTAGCATTCAGTATCTTTTCTGTATTCTTTAGTATAGTTTAGCATAGTTTAATATGATATAGTATCATAAAACAATAAATTAGCCCTCAAGAACATGGAGTCACATCCATCATTCCTTCCTTTGTGGGGGGACCCTGCAAACACAACAGTCTGTGAGCACAGCTGTGTCTGGGAGAGCCTCTGCAAAGCCTGAAGGCATAACCTGCACCATGAACAGGCTTCCTTCCCCCCCAAACACACACACACACTCTGAGACTGCTGGTGGCTCCATGAATTAAATATTGCCAACGTGTTACAGCATCCCATTGCAACAAACATCGCCATTAGCATTGTTGAATGTTAATTTTAGGAATTCCCACTGAGTGCTCTGCAAGGATTCACAAACCTCCAACAAGATTAGGATATTCCAGCACTACCCAGGAGGGTCCCCACACTCTCCTCTTGTCTTTGGGATCCAGTTTCTCCCCAGTGCTGCCTCTGCTCAGGCCCCCACTCTGTGATCCCTTGGGAGCCTGCTGGCCTCAGAAACCAGCTCTGCCTCTCACTCCAAAGCTGAGGAGCTTTAAACTCGATCAAATCCTCCTGAACCCATCGCTCAGCATCACTCTGTGAAAGCATCCTGCCCTTGGCAGCCCAGCCCAGCCTCCAGCTCAGAGATCTGCACAGGCAGAGCCCGGCCAAGGCTGCTCCCAAACAGCCCAGGATTTGACTCGGGGTGAATCAAACTGTAATTCACAAAGTAATTGCTTGGGCAAACTTGCTTGAAAACAGACTCATGCCACAGAATACTAAACTTGCATGGAAGGCACACAGCACTAAATATTTTTTTTTTCCTTTTTTTTTTTTTGCCTCAAAAATAAGACCAGCAAGGCAGTTTATCATGGGGGTGTTTTTTGGCTGTTGTTCCAAGCAGAACTCATTTAAGTGGACAATTCCAATCGTGCCTGAAAAACAGACAGAGCCAAAACAATGCAGAAGGCAGCTCCTGATGTTTGCAGAGATGCATAAGGTGAATGTACCAGGGCTGCTAATCATACCTTCTGCCTGATTTTATGGGTCTGGGAAGCCTGAAAAAAAACCCTGTTTATGGGAACCAGCCTGCATTTTGGAATAACATTTCCCCTTTGATGACACAGAGGGATGACATTTAGATGCTGCTCTGACAGATGCATTATTTCATCAGAGGATTTCAAGCAGGCAGACAGGGGAGCTTTGTTTTCCCTGTTACTGTAAGGATTACATCATCTGCAACCTTTCTACCAGGAGGTCTCATTTCAAATGACAGTGAATATTGTTGTGAGAAATGCATGTGTTAGCTCTGCTTCAGATGTTCATGGGATTTCATCCATTCCAGCTCCATTTCTAGGTGTTTTGCTGGATTTCACCCTCCTCAGAAGATTATTTGCTGACACCTGGGATAAGTTTAGAGCTTCATGATATGCCTGACAGGGATTTATATGGGAATTTAATCCATCTAATTTAGCTGTAACACAGGTATCTGTCCTAAACCAAACATCCTTGGGCTTCTCTGCCTGCACCCCAGATTTGTCAGTCACCCTGGCTCTGCCTTTTTGGGCTGGGGACATCTATTTTGAGAACTGCCACTGTGAAAATCAGAGCAAGGAAAGCCAAAGGTTTCCATTTTTCTCTGCTTTCAGCAACTGCACAGATTTGCAGGCAGACACACAAACCAGCTGTGATAGTGGATCTCCCTTGGTGCCGAGCAAGTGACCAAAATTTGGAAGAAAGAGTATGCTTCTGAGACATTTTTTACCTCTTTTGTTCTTTTTTTTACCATATTGTCTTCCTTTCATGTACCTGAAAAGCTGCAGCCAGAGGGAGAGGGGGAGGAAGATTTTATAAAGACTTTTAACAGCAATGGCTCAATTGAATCCCATTGTTACCTCTCAGTACAAAACTAAACCTGCAGATTCTGCCACAGAAGGACACAACATTCAGCTGCTCCCAACCACATGATCTGAGCAATTTAAGAATAAAATTCAGAACCTGCTGTACTGACTAAGCTGAAGCCTCATGTGGCCTGTGGTGAAATTGGGTGACTCAGACTGGAGGATAATACTCTGTCCTTGCAGCAGAAATAACAGCAGCGGGTTTGGTGGAAGATTCAGAGGGAACTCACCCCTTCCAAAGGTTTTTCTTGTTTCATTCATCTGTGAGGGGCTGCCCACACCAACCACCCTTCACATCACAGGGAGGAGAAGCTGAGAACTCAGACATTATTGATCACTTTGTTTTAACACACAAACTCAGGCTGCTGCTTCCAGTTCTGGCCCCGAGGCTGAAAGCAGCTGCTTGTTTCTGAATAACCCATGGAATTCAGACCACCTGTTCAGGGTTTAGGTACCAGATAAACTGAGAATAACTCCAGCCTTGTAACAGCATTCCAAAGTTCATTCCTACATGGCAGCACATGTGAAGTAGGTTTAGTGTCCTCCTCTGCTGAAACAAACAGCTGGACCAAAGGGAATATTGTGGAAATGTGGGTATTTGTCAGCAGCTTTGTGAGAGAAGGAGGGAGAGAAATCCTACCCCAGTACCACCATGAGGTGAAGAAAACATCCTTAAGTACAGCACCAAGAGACTTGGCACACATTTTCATAGCTGATCTCCTGATGCAGGAGAGGAGCAGGATCCTGAAATATGCTGGAGAAAGTTTGGCTCTTGTATTCCCAGTTTACAGAGCAATCAGTGTTTCACTGCAGCCAAAAGAGAACTGGTAGACAAAGGAATTACAGAGGAAAAAAACAAAACAAAACAAAAAAACACCCCGAGCTTCAACTAATTATCTCCTTATTCCAAACTGGAAATTACCCAAAAGAAGGGAGACAAAGGAGGAAACAACTAACACTTTATAACACCCCAGTTTGTGAAACTCTGGGGCAGTGAGACATAACCCAGCACTTCAGGTCACTGGACATGAGGCTGAATTCTAGCAGCAGTTAAACCCTCCCTTCCCTCTCCCCAGCCATAAGGGTGACTGTCACATCTCTAACTCAGCCTGGCAGCAAATGTAGTTCAAGGTCCCCAGGGCAGCAGACACAACCCCCAGGAGGGTCTGCAGTCCCTGCAGGCTGTGACAGCAGGGCAGGACATGTCCCCAGTGTCAGGACAGCAGGGCAGGAGTGTCCCCACCATCCCCTGCAGGCTGTGACAGCAGGACAGGACATGTCCCATGTCCCCAGCAGGCTGTGACAGCAGGACAGGATGTGTCCCCACCATCCCCTTGTAGCCATGATATTTTCTGAAAAATCCTTTCCTTAGGACTTTTTCTCCTGAGAAGCTGAGAGGCCTCAGGAACAAAATGTAAACAATGGTTATCTGCTGCTGTGGAATGCAACAGGTGCATCTGTGATTGGTCTCATGTGGTTGTTTCTAATTAATGGCCAATCACAGTCAGCTGTCTTGGACTGTCTGGTCAGTCACAAGCCTTTGTTATCATTCCTTTTCTATTCTTAGCCAGCCTTCTAATGAAATCCTTTCTTCTGTTCTTTTAGTATATTTTTAATATAATATATATCATAAAATAATAGATCAGCCTTCTGAAACATGGAGTCAGATCCTCGTCTCTTCCCTCATCCTAAGACCCCTGTGAACACCAGCACATCCCCTGGCTGGCTCAGCAGAGAGCAAAACAAAACCAAATCAGCCTTGTTCCAAGGTGAAAAGGGCACAGGTCAGCAATCAGAACATCCTGTCAGAGCTTGGGACAAACCATGACATAATCTAATCTAACATTTACACAATACACAGGCCATAAACTTAGTTCAGAGCAGAGACTGCCACCATTACCCATCCTGGGGCTCATCATATGATGGAATTGTGATCAGCCTACCCCAAATTAACTCTGTATGAAATCCACCAGCCACAAACAGCTCTGAACACCCTCTGGTTTAATTTACACCCTCTTACACCTGCCTAATCCTGAGCAGCACAACCAACCCCAGGCATCAGTTGCTGCAGCAGCCTCCCAGCAGCAACCAAAGAACTGAGCCCAAACACGAGTTCAGCCAGAGTCTGAGGCAGCACAGCCTTGGCACAGCACACATGGAGGATTCCCACCCCATCCTAAGGATGCTGTGCCAGAAGCACATGCAATAATCTCCTCAAAGGAATGGCAGAATCCCTTCTGGAATTTCCCTTACTAGCAAAACACACAGGATTAAGTCCTGGTGCACAGTGTGGGTTTGTAGAACTTACAGGCAAAAGAAGTCACAAAGCAATTTATGAACACAACACTGCTGTCCCTGCTGCTTATTTACCTTCTTCCCACCCTACAAACCCTCCCTACACACAGAGACAAACCCTCCTCAGCCTGTCCAGCAACAGCCAGGGCTCTGATAGAGATTTTCACAGGGAGGCTCCTGCTCCCCATCAGGCAGAACAGAAATTGGGATTCGAGTCTCCTTTCTTTTATAAGGCACCCCAGCTATTATTTGCCTATTCCTAGGAGGGACCTCAGGCACATTTTGATCAGAAATTCTGTAACCAGAAGTTGGTTTCCTTTCCAATCAGTTTTTCCCCAGTGCATCTGTGGTTTGGGCATTGTATGTCAGGCTGAGACACAAAAAAACCTCATTTTAACAGAATCAAGACAATAAATGTTGGAGGGCTAGAGAGAAAGGATGAAGCTTTTCCATGTCAATTCTATATTCACTGAAGAGCAGGCAAAGCAGACAACAAAAAAAGTCACCTTCAAAGTCACCATAGGAGCCACACTCAGCCCAAATTTGACTCAGGCAAATGTCCCAGCAGGGATGTCTGTCCTTCCAACCAATAAATGGAGCATTTCTTCATGGAGATGGTAAAAGATAAAGTACTCAACACTTCTCTGTTTAGAACAGAATCCATTTTTATTCAACACAGGATGGTGAATGGATAAAAATCACAATAATCAGCATTAAAAAAAAAACCCCAACAAAACCAACCCTGCAGTCACATTTAAATTTGGCTGTACCTACTGGTCACTCGCATTTTGACATACAAAATTTTGTCAGTCTTGCCCATTTCCAGATATAGACACCTGATACTAACAAAACACACAGTTTATTCACTATTTGGGGACCTTTAGGTTTTTTTAAAATAGAAAACCAAATCTTTTTGTCCAACAAATTAGTAGTTTGGAGGAACTGAAATGTAATCTGTCATTACCCCATACCCGAGTCACTGCAGTGCAAAAGCTATTCAAATAAATAAATAAATAACAGCAGCAGCCCCAACAAGTAAAACCCAAAACACACTTAAATATCTTCAGAAATACAACCAAAAGCTTTTTAACATCAGACTTCAGCCCACAGGGAACAGCTCCTCAAACTGTGAGTGCAGCAGAGCTTGAACTGTTTCAATAAGCTAGGATAAAGCTCTACACAAATTTTTGGGGAAGGGGACTGGAATTCCCAGCTGAAGTGGTCCTCCATCCATCTCTCCCTCCCCACACCAGCCCTCAAGTTGTGCCAGGACAGCTGCTTTGGGGTTGCAATGTTATTTTTGCCCCATCAGAGGCTGTTTCAGCAGTGCCCCAGGCTCAGCCTGGTTGAGTGAGGAGCACTCGGACATTCCAGGAGCAGTTTCCCATTCCAGGAGGATGGAAACCCTTCCAAGTAACACTGCTGTTCAATTCTGACACATTTCACCACAGCCCAAGCACAGCAGAGATTTTTGAGCTCAGTTGTTGAGAATCTCCCCTGGTTTACTCAAAATGTGTGAAGTCAACCTCCCATCCAGGTAGTGCAGGGACAGGACCAGGACCCTCCTAGAGCTCCCTGCAAGGACCTGGCACCTTCCCTAAGTCCCTGTGGGGTCATCCCTGCACCTCTGCTCAGCTGAACAGATAAAAATGAGCCCATCCTCACACTGCCCAGGTCAAGCATGAAGCACAAACCAGCAGAAGCAACTCAAAGACTGAGCAGGTACAAAACAGCCCTGGAAATGAGGTGTTAGCAGCAGCTGATGGGACATTCCTGAATATTTTGCAGGGCTTTTAAAATGTTTTGCTAATCAAGTGTAAAGACTCTTGCACTGTCTCACAAAACTTAAGAGCACAGAGCAAGACAAAGGCCTAGAGCTTTAATAAATATAATTAAGGACAACACACAGTTTAAATTACCTAATCTTTGTGATCTAAGTATAAACACCCCATACAAAAAAAAAGATTTCTTTTCACTTTGTACATCTTAAAAAAGGCAAAATAAAATCACAGAAACATTCTGTTTGCAAAGCAGACAGCTGTACAAAGAAATGATATGTTCTGAAGACATTACACCATCTATTTTCTGGGTAGCACTAGGTACTCAAATGTTCTCTTACAAACTACCACCCACACAGGTAATTTTTCTTCTCTGATATTTTGGCTCCAAATCTGAAACCCAGAGCCACTTGAGAGAGATTTCTGGATATTAAGGCCCAGATCTGATGATGACTTCCACGTGCACACACCAGCACTGGAGCCCAACAGGGACCCTGTGCCAGTGGGCACCAGAGCAGCTCCCCCTGCTCAGTCCTGTGCTGCTCACACAGCACAGCTCACAGCTCCCTGTCCCCCTCTCATGTCAGCCCAGCCTGGCAGGGAAGTTAAAATGCACAACCATTTTATAATGCCCTGAAAAATCATTAGAGCCCCCACTGGAAATTCTGACTCATAAACTGCTTTTTGTTGCTTAGGACTCTTTTTTAATTTTTTTTTTTTTTTGCATAATCCTAATGGAGGACTAACATCCATCCAGAGGATCTGTGAAAACTGCTAACTGCAGTACACAGCAAGGGTAAATTCTTTTTTATAACCTACCAAAAGGCTGGATGCTGTCCTTGGGAAGTAGAACTGCAGCAAACACTAATAACACAGCCAGGTGATTATTGTGTGAGCAGCTTCAAACCCTAACAGCAGCACATTTTAATAACCAGCTGATATTGCCCTCTATAAAGTGATGCTCTCAGTGTACACAAGATGACATAGGAGACACATTGCTCACTGACCCTGGGACAGTCACTCACAAACTGTTACAATTTCAACTTCCTCCTGCTCTAGCTTTGCCTTGATTGTTGGCAATTACACAGTTCATAGTTTCAATTAAAAACATCCTATCAAAAGAAATAAGAAAGGCACTTGGTATTTCTCTTTGGCTCAGTTGAGGCATGCTGCTGAAACCTTCCCCAAGTCCCCATCTCTTCTCTGATGAGCAGTGGCCATCCTGAGGTACTTGTTCATGTGCAAAAGTCAGAGCTCCAGGGATTTACCACGTCTCACACTGCTCCCAGCAAACCTGCAAGGCTCTTCACCACACAGAGACCCCTTAAATACAGAATCAGGTGTCCCATGGGGTTGGGTTTTCAGGGAGCAGCTCCATCCACTGGCACACTCCTCACCCCAGCTCTGCTAGCTCAGTGCTCTTTGAACCTGGGGGAGAAAAGCAACCAGGCAGGAAAAGCTGAGGTGTGAGGCAGAACAAGAGACAGCATCCAGCCCCTGCTGTGTATTTTTCTACTCTCTCCATTTTACTTCTCCAAAATTCTACAATCCAGGGGCTCAATTTATTTTTTGTGTCTGGATTCAGTGGATTTTTTTTTCCTTAATTCAAAATACTGTAAATTCACAATCACCCTTTTCTTTAAGGAGAACTTTTCCCAAAAGTTACATTCTAAACTATTATTAAACACAGGGCAGGCAATTCCCCACCTGCACAATGAAACCCATGGAGGATTAAATATTTGGGGGAAAAAAAAAAACCCACAAACAAGAGACTGTGACAGAGGCGTGTTTTCAGATATTTTTTGAAATAAGATGTTATGAATGAAAATGTCCATGGTTTGAAAACATCAAACTGAGTTTTGACGCAGAATTAAACCAGACAGAACTGGATCTACACAAACCTTAATGTGTCCAGTCTACATTTAGTTATTATGGGACAAAGGCTGGAATTGATCTTGGAGGTCTTTTCCACCCTTAATGATCATTTATGGCTATATATGGAAGGCTTAGAAATGTGTTTTCAAGGTGTTATTAAAGAGCACAGCCATAAAAAACACTTACAGGGTGTGATCTGCATGACACTGAAGTTCCTTCTGGATAAGACGAAGTAAGAGCTGCAAAAACAATCACAAAACCTCCTTTAGTATCATCCTTTAGATAAACAAGAAGCAGAATTATTCATGGTTATTTGGAGGGTTTCTCATTTGAAACATTACAATGCTGAACTCATTTTAAAAAAATAGATTTACAGATGCTCAGTAATGTTTGGTAGAGGAGCTTTCACAACAAGCAGGCAAGAGGGAAATAATTTCCTTTTTGCATCTGAGAGATCAATTTCTTCATAAAAACCTCGATGGTTTTCTGGTTACTTTACCAGCAAATGTGTAAAGAAACCAGCAGAGGGACCCCGAGGCTTCAAGAAAACGTGTCAGAAAGAAATTTTAGCTGCTATTTGCAAAAACAACTGTGTGTGAAAAGCTTTATTCCCACAATTAGTCAAGGTGAGTGCAGACAGTCACATTTAGTTGTCTGTGCAGCATCAGGGATTTCAATGCACTTTGAAAGGATTATTCAGATAATAGCAGGAAAGTGATTTTACAAATACAATTTGATGGTTCTCATGTACATTAAAGACAGAATTGGAGCTTTCAGGGTTCTTCACTATTTCAGGTTATGTTATCCTCAGAATCTCACTATTATAAATATAAGTTTGCTCACTATTTTAAGTATGAATGTCTTAAGAAGTTAAATATTTTCAGAGGCACAGAAGTGGCCAAGAATGACAGAACTGAATGGCACAGAAGAGGATAAAGCCCCCTCCAGGCACCCTTGGAAAAATAACATTTGAACACAGGTATCCAAATGCTGCACTGCAAAAAACAGGAAAAGCAGAACAGTTATGCAAAAAAGGATTTATTGCAACTACAGAGCCAAATCTCTCAAAACCAGAGCTTTGCAAAGGCATTTTAATTGATTCCTCAAAGAAATGTGACATTTTTTCATTTTAATCACTAACTGCAAGAGAAAAACAATGAGAACTTTATCTAGGAAAAATATGACAACCTCCCAAGCCTCACTGTGCAGCATGAAATACCAAATATTGAAACAAGCTGCTGACCACCAGTGGCAACACACTTCGGCTATTAACTTATCTAATTTGTTCATTTAATTTCCAGAGAATTACTCCTAAACATGAAAAAATATTAGTTTTTAAATAGGGGTTTAAATTGAATTTAGGAAAAAAAAAAATCTCAAGTTGTAACTCAAAGTCTTGCTGATTTTCTAGTGTCAGGAAGGGAATGGTCTGACACTCTCAGCTCCTCTGCAGGAGCTCAGTGCTCTGGACCAAGCCAGCACCTGTGTGCTCTTCTCTTCTTTCCCCAAACACCTGCTCCTGGTTACTGTCAAAAGCCAGGACTGCCAGTTCTTCATCTAATTTAGTGCAGCTGTCTCAGGGCCCATCTGGAAAATGTGATGTATTAACTTTCAACAGCTTCATTATCAGGGTGATTCTGGTGATACAGCAGTGTAGGAAATGTTTTTCTATGGCTTTGAGAAATTGGCTTTAAAGACAACAGAAGTGATTCTTCCGTGAGTGGAATCGGAGGCAACTTCTAGGTCTGAATGTGAAGGTTTGCTTGCAATTAAGCCTGCTCTAAGCTGCTCAGCCAGCAGTTAACAGCTGGGTATTGCTCAGGAATTGAAGTTCATCAGGACTGATCTGTACTTTTGATTAAAATTAGATGAGAATTTCAAAACAAGCAAATTTGCTGTTAGACTGAAAATCTCCTACACCACTGGAAGTCTAATACAACACAGAATACTGAAATGGCAAAAGGGCAATTTGCATTTTGGGATAGTTGAACACACAGGAAATACACATCATCTAAATTTTTAGACTTACTAGCAAGGCACATGCATCTGCCACCATGAGCATGTAGAACACGTTGTTCCAACCAGAAGGGGAAATAAGGCCAGCCAGGAGAGGCCCCAAAGCTGCACCTGAAATACAATATTGGCATTATATTTTGGTATTTTATATTACATACAGTCAGGACTGTGCAATGTAAGATTCACTGCACTGAAATGTAGTTATTCTGAATTAAGAGTATCCATTTTTCCACCTAGTTAACTCATTATTAAACCTGATGTATTAAAAAGCCCCAGTAAGTGCAAAACATTACTGGTACAGATGAGAAGCTGGGAAAGTTAGATGTGTGATAAACATCTGCCTTTGGCTCAACAAAATGCTCATCCTGTATTAAGCTGAATTTTACTCAGTTTTCCCTCCTACATGGAGGGCATAAATAAAATATCCCTGGTCCCAGGACAGCCCAGTGCCATCTCCTTTTGCTGTGTGTGCCCAGTACCAGTTGATGCTTTGAGAGGCTGCCTGGAACAGAGGCTGGACAGTGTTAAAGGAATAAAGCAGGGATTTATTAAAAGGCCTTCAAAGGATGCACCTTGGGCAGTACAAGAGCCTGGCCGAGGCTACACCCAAGATGGTCACGAGTTTCCACACTTTTCTAAGTTTTGGTCCATTTCCATATTGGGGTTCATTGTCCAATTTCAGCTTCAGGTGATGCAGTCCCATCCTCCCAGATTGCTCTCCTCAATTCCCTGTTGTTTGCCCTTTTTGGGCCTTTTTGTTTGTTTGCACCTTTTGGGCCTGAAGCTGCAATGGTGTCCTTGGTTCTGGGGCTGGAAAAGGATTGTCTTGTCTGACTGAACTGTGAGGAGAACTTGCTGACACTTATATGAAGTTCAGAGTTCTACACTAATACTGTAGAGAATCTGGAAAATATGAAAGCTAAAACTTAAGGCATCACAGTGATCCCCCCTGTCGTGGTGTTTGAGGGTCCCCAGGATGAGGGAAGAGTTAAGATCTTGACTCCATGTTTCATAAGGCTGA
>WBNP01000675.1:88940-142377 GCA_013401095.1 Passerina amoena | reverse complement strand
TATATTATATTATATTATATTATATTATATTATATTATATTATATTATATTATATTATATTATATTGAAATTATATATTAAAAATGCACTAAAGAAAGAGAAAGGAGACATCAAAAGGCTAGCAAGGAATGATAATAAAATCTTGTGACTGATTTTATTGTGTCAGAGAGTCTGACACAGCTGGACCATGATTGGTCATTAATTAAAAACAATCCACATGGAACCAATCAAAGATGCACCTGTTGGTAAGCAACCTCCAAACCACATTCCAAGCAATCAGATAATTACTGTTTACATTTCATTTCTGAGGCCTCAGCTTCTCAGAAGAAAATTCCTGGCAAAGGGACTTTTCATTAAATACATCAGTGACACCCCCCTTCTTCCCACCCTCAGCTGTGGGACCACTGGATGTTTCAGGAGAAGTTTGTGCTATTCCCCATTTCCAAAACTGAGTGCTGGCCAAATGTGACCTGAGGAGTGCAGTTTTTTGGAAGTGCTTTGTTGTGACCCGTCAGAGCTGGGGCAGGCGGCCCTGGCTTACCCACAGATCCCGTCCCGTCGATGATGGCCGTCACCGTGGACAAGGCCCGTGCGTTCCCCTTCAGGCTCTTGTGGGTACCCTGCAGGGACAGAGATGGCTCAGAGCCACCCTGAGCTGAGCCCTGGTTACAGCACCCATCTGCCACCCCTCCCATGGGCTCTGTGCTGGGGAGAAGCCTCAAGGCCAAGGATGAAGTGGGCATTGCCTGGGGTCACCTCAGCCCAGCCAAGGACAGGGCTCCAGAGGATGCCTGGAGATTTCTGCCCTGCTCCTTGTCCTGTATTTAAAACATTCCTGCATTTAAGACAATAAGAGGATTTTTGCCTCTTGCATGGCGCCCTAAAGGACCAACACATTGCAGAACAAACTTCCAAAGTCTCCCTGCGGAGCAATGTTTACGTTTTCACATGGCATTTGTGACTTGGCTGACCTGATCCTGCTGAAATGCTGGAAGCTTAAGTGCCTGGACTTTTTATTCTCACACACCTTTACTTGTGTTAAGGTCTGTGCCAGATATAACTTTCTGATGGGAATTAAATCACCAGCTCATGTCTCACACAGCTACAGCTCCCACAATCATTTAAAAATGAAAATATAAAAGGGGCCAAGGCACCTGCACAGAGGCCTGGCTTTGCATGCAACCTTCAGATTCAATCTGGGCTGTCACCCACAGTCTTGTGAGTGGTCAAGAATAATTTAGAAGCCTCTCACAAGCATGGCACTCATATTAAAACACAAACTCTAAAACAAATCTCAGTGGCTGAGTTCAGCACCTCCTCTTTCCAGCTCCTTACTCCTTTGCTTTGGGCCAATGCAGCCCCTTCCCTGGTGACCCTGCAGAAGTCAAAGGGCTCTCTGGAGGCCAAATGTGACAGGGAAAGCCAAACTCACCAAGTCAGCAGAGACAGCAGTGGTGATCAGGGCATAAGGGCCATTCACCAGGGCACCACTGATAAGCAGCATCACTGTTCCAAGTTAAAAAAAAAAAAAAAAGTGAGCTGTATTGTATTTGCAGGGTGCCCTGCAGCAGGAAGGAATGATGAATCTGACTCCATGTTCTCAGAAGGCTAATTTGTTATTTTATGATACTATATTAAACTAAAGAATACTATACAGAAAAGATACTTACAGAAGGCTAAAAAGATAATAATGAAAACTCGTGACTCTTTCCAGAGTCCTGACACAGCTTGGCCCTGATTGGCCAAAGAGTGAAAACAACTCACAGCAGAATCCAATGAAACAATCACCTGTGGGTGAACAATCTCCAAACACATTCCACATGAGCACAACAAAAGAGAAGCAACTCAGGTAAGAATTGTTTTCCTTTTTCTCTAAGGCTTCTCAGCTTCCCAGGAGAAAAATCCTGGGCAAAGGGATTTTTCAGAAAATGTGAATGCCACCGAGCTGCAGGAGAAACTGTTCACCATAACAACAGGAGACATCACAGCCCATGGCTCCCAAGTGATTTAATCCTTCCCTGGCTCCCCTGACCCAATACAGAATTGGGAAAGAAAAAAAAACCAACCTCCATTCCTCTCCCTTTTCAATGCTCACTCCATGATGTGAATTCTCAAACATACCAGAAGATGGGGCTGAGACAAAAGCACTTCCAAGGGTCTTTACTGGAAAAGGGAATATTTGACCAAACTGGCCATGAGGGCAGGGGTTGCTCACACCCACAAGTCCCTTCTCTCCTTGTAGAGCAGCAAAGAACCCTGAAAGTGAAGGAGCCCTTCAGGCAGGTGAGATAGCACCGCCTCACTCCTGTTCCCATTTCTGGTTTGAGGTAACACACACAAAGCCACAGGTGAATTCTGCCTATTCAAGTGAAGTTAATGCTGCTGTCAAAAGTACTACAGGCAATATTTAAACATCTCTGACATCTGGCACAAGGGATATAAAAAAGCCTGTGCTGACACAACAAGCTCCAGGAAGAGTAATGATATTAATTAGATCTGTTCTCTTGCCACCTTTTACTCATTTGCTACCTTCCTACTTCAACCTGTAAAAAGCCTACAAGACCAAATTTAGCAATTTGATTCCATACTTCCTCCTCTACAGAAAAGAGAAAATAGAAAACAAAGGAAAAAGCATCAAAGGTCATAAATGCAAAGTTCATGGAAAGCCAGGCAGAATAATTTAAAAATACTCACCTACAGTAGCCTCAAGGCCCATTTTACTGACTGCAGAGAACATGTAGAGCTGTAGAGAGAATAAATAAGCACTCAGAATATCAACATATGGACTAATCCTGGGCTCCCTATTGGCCCCATGTTAACTACAAGATATTTTAATTAGCATTACATGAAGGTTCCAGGTTTTACTAAACCCTTTCAGGTCACAGTAGAATGACTGTTTGATTGGCCACAGAAGGGAGATAAGGGGTAGGATCCCATTCCTCTATGTCCTTTCAGAAGGAAGGGCTGTGTTATGGGACCACTCAATTTTAAACTCTCCAACTGCAGCTTCAACACAGCACAGAATACAACTCATTAAAAACATCAATAAAATATCCCTCTCATGTCCATCTGCTGGTTTCCCAACAATTACAGCTCAGAAATTTTAGCCTAAAATTCTGACTAACAACTAAACATCAGATTTTACAAGAGAGTGAAACTTTTCATATATTCTGTAACAAAAAAGTACATAAGACTTGTTTAGTAAACAAGCTTGTTAGCTTGTTTAGCCCCAGTATCTATACTTGCTCAACTTTTCTTGCCAGTTTTTAATCTGGCCTGGACTCTTTAGATGCAGGCTGGGAGATGCTGCCTGCACAACTGTGCAGGGAATGGTGTCACAGCTGTGGGACAGGGGCAGGCTCTTACTGTTGGTGCTGCAAGCAGCAACATCATTCCACAGGTTGATGCTCTCTTCTCCAGCCTGTCTGAAATCAGACCTGCCAAGATCCCACCTGAAAGAACACACAGGTGTGAGGAAAACGTTCAGGGTGTGTTTTGCACAAAAGACATCAGTTTAATTTAATGAAACAGAACCCAGTGGTTTTTGCTGCATAGTTACACAAATCCTCATGAACCCAACCACTTTTGACCTGAACAGAACAGAAACAGACACTTGCTCCTCCTCATTATTTATTCCAAATATCCAAGGCAAAAAGCCTTTTACCAGGTGCCACATGCCCTGCTGCTGGAGTTCTGGTATCCACTCACTGGTCTCTTAAATCCTCACATGCAACAGAAAACTTGGTTCTCTGCAGCCAGGGAAACAAACTAAACTGTGTCTGCATTGGCATGAAAATTTATTCAGTGGTCACCTTAAAAATTATATAGGAATAGCCTAGTCATTATTATTATTATGATCTCCCAGTTTTATCACATACAGTTCTATAAGGCATCAAGGAAAAAACAAACCAAAACACCTGTGGCCATTAACCACTAATCTTAAGTTAGAGTGACAAAAATAAGTATTTTGATGGGTGGTGACCAAGACTCATGAGCCAGAGCTGATGGAGATAAAAGATTCCATAATTTATCTATTCTGATCTGTACTGGGCAGCAGCACTGGCTGTGAAGGTATTTTACTAGATTTTCACTTTTCAGGTCTCAGCTCAGTACCTTTACTGCTACTCTTCTACAGTAGAAATGATTAATATGAACTACAAAATATGTAAGCTGTGTATACCAGAGCCTTTCCTGAACTGGTGTGATCAGGAGTGAAATAACATTAAAACTTACCAAAGATCCCACCCACATCAAACAGTGTAGAAAGGTCCCCAGCTCTTTTGGCATCAAGATGCTCTGGTGAGAGAAGCAAAACATTTGTCTCATTTCTGGATTATAAAACATGTAAATCTCAGCAGTCTTGTAATGACAGGGCAAATGCATCTTACAGCAGAATTCTTCATTCAGGTAATCCACAATAAGGTGATGTTGTACAAAAGAAATAAGAACAAAAGTAGGTATTCAGCAATACAGACTTTTGAATGCAATTACTCTCACTGGAAGAGACATTTTATCACTTTTATAATCTTAGAATTACAGAATGGTCTGGATTGGAAGGGATCTGCAAAGGTCATGCAGTCCAATCCCTCTGCCAAGAGCAGGGACATATTCAGTGAGATCAGAGCTCAGAGCTCCACCCTGCCTGAGCTGGAATGTTCCAGGGATGGGCATCCACAGGTTCTATGGCAGCCTGTTGTAGCATTTCACCACCCTCACTGCAAAAAATTTCTTTATATCTAGTCTAAATCTTCCCTCTTTTAGTTTAAAATCATTACCCCTTCTCCTATCACAACAGACCTTGCTAAAACGTTGGTCCATCTTGCACTCTAAAAGCATAAAAAAATGAAAACATCAGTTCTGAACAGATAAAGAAACTGATTTATATTATTTCGTGTATGTTTTAATAGGACACTTCAATCTTAAATATTGTTAGAAAGTAAAACTTTTTGATTTGTTTGCAAGAGCCAGAAAGACAGCATTTATGCCTGGAATTACTGAATTACAGACACTTCTGTTTGTTTTGAAAATGCCCTCTCATAGCACTGAATTCATAAACCTGCTTGGTGACTTACAACTCCCCTGCTACTGCAACAGAGAAAGCTTCTTTCAGAAGCAGTAATGTTTATTTTCTTATTTATTCCAAGCTCCTATTTGCAGAGACTCTGCAGCCATAACTCAGCACCCCTTTCCTGTAACACTCACCCACATTTGTGATGTAGAGGGGAAGCCAGAAGAGGAAAGTGTAGCTCACCAGCTTTGCAAACAGGAGACAAAGGGAGAACTCCACAACTCCCTGAGAGCACAATGAAAACAGGGAGTTAGTATTTAGAGCTATTTGCTTTCACAGACCATTATGAAAATGGTTTCTAGCAAGCATTTAGGCTTTTCTTTTTCTCTCCTGAATTCCCAAGAAGCATTTTTCCCCGGAGAGCACAAAGCTTGCACTCTGAGCAGACTGTGGTATTTTACTTACATGTTCCCTTTCAATTGTACTGAACTGCCTGAAGAGAGAACACTAAAATGGTACTGAGTAACCTGAGCAGAGAACACAGAAATGAATGGGAATGATTTTACACTGCTTGGGAAGACCTGCACCACTTATTTCCCTTAAGTAAAGTTGTTATACAGCATTATAGCAGGTCTGGAGTGTGTCCAGAGAAACTGGCACATTTTTGTGCTCTTTATCTCCTTCCTTCAGATGGGTTCAAGATTCTTCCCTTATTGTTCAGCTCTGTAAAAAGCCAGTAAACCAGTGGGACACAGTTCAGATCAGAGTGTGGTAAGAGCACATCACAGACTGAGCAATGACCTGTTAAAGCTCTAAATTGCTCCATCCTCATTCCTGCTGAGCACATAAAAGTGCATTTACTGCAGCTAAACTACCCCATCTTCATTCCCTTCACCATCTGATAACTTCTTGTTTGAAAGCAGATTTCCTAAATCCCTGGTATGGAGGACTGCAGTTACCCTGAGGAACAGCACACACACTCCACATGCAGCTGTGACCCTTCCCAACACCAGGCAGGTCAAATCCCACAGGATTTCAGAGATCCCAGGTGGCAGCAGCAGCAATTTGTCACCCACTACTTCCACTCTGCTAGAGGAAAGACAGTAGAGGACCAGACTGAACATGAGGAGAAGATGCAGGAATACAGTAGTTGGGTGCAGGATTTTTTTTTTTACTCTACATGTGGACCAAATCAATCTGCAAATAATCCTAATTCTGCATTCAGGCTTCAGGTTTAGAGGAAAACTAAAAATGACAGGTTCTGACCTTGAGGAAACTTCCTTTCCTTTAGCAGCAGTCCAAATGTTTGGGCTGCCTGAAACTTCTCAGACAAGAGATTTTAAGATTAAAACTTTTTAAAACAATGCTGAGGAATGTAAAAAGGGAAGCCATAGAAGGAAGTTCTGACACATAGAAGTGCTTAGGGACTCAGTTTGCTATTCCACCCTTAACAACTACATGTTATTAGATTCAGTGACCTTTTAGAACAAACTTTAGGACAGAATAAACAATTTCAGTCAGAAGGGACCTACAGCAACCACCCTGTCCCACTGCTGGACCCCTTCAGGGCTGACACAAGTTAAAGCACACTGATAAAAGTCATTATCCAAATGCCCTTTGAACATTATCAGAGAGATCAGCAGCTCTCCCCCCACCTCCCCTCCTCAGGAAGCTGCAGGGACAGTGAGGTTCCTTCTCAGCCTCCTTTCCTCCAAATTAATCGAGCCCAAAGCCCCTGCATTTCAAGACTGTGATATGAAGTTAATACCCACTACTGTCCTGCCACTGACATATTTTCTGAAAAATTCCTTTCCCAGGATCTTTTCTCCTGAGAAGCTTCAGCTTTTCCATGTTTTGCTATTTTGGAATGTGACTTGGAAAACTTTTACCCAGCATGTGAAATTGTTTTTAATTAATGACCAACCACAGCCAGCTGTGTCAAGGCTGTGAGCAGTCAGAGCTTTTTATTATTCAATCCTTTCTAGCTTTCTGATGTCTCCTTTCTCTTTCTTTAGTATAGTTTTAGTATATAATTTTCTTTTAATATAATATATATCATAAAATAATGAATCAGCCTTCTGAACCATGGAGTCAAGATTCTCATCCCTTCCCTCATCCTGGGGACCCTCAAACAGCACCACCCTGTCCCACCCAGAACTTCATGGAAAGATGAATTCTGAGGCAAAACTTCCTTGTGAAGAGGAGCAGCACAGGCACTCACAGGTATCCTCAGGGCCCCAAGGAAGCTGATGGCTGATGTCCCATGCCTTCCTTCCCCAGTGGCCACGCTGCAGCTCTCACTGTCACTGAGTAAATGCTGCATCTCTGCATCCTGCAACGTCCCCCAGCAACAGGCAAGAGAGAGAAGAGAACAAAAAACAAAGTATGTATCAAGAAATCCAACAGCTCCAATATAATTTTTAGAAACAAGTACCTAATTTGTCAGAGAAAGTGACAGCTTTTAAAAATGTCTTGGTGTGGATAGCCAGAGTATACAGAGAGAGTAGAGACTATATTCAGGATATCAGGTGGTATCTGTATGCAAACACTCCATAATAGAATCAAGTTTCTGTTCTAGTGAAGAACAATTTCAAGCTGCAAAACCCCCACATATTAAGAATACATTCAATGGAATAAAACAGTTTCCAATCTTCCCTCACCCCACCACATAAATGTGATCTAATTAAAGCTGACAAGCTACTGAGTCCTACAACACTGTGTACAAGAAATTTCTGCAAGGATACATTTCTGTATAAAATCATGTATTATCTTCTTTCTGTACAAATACTAAGCCAGTTTTTCAGGCTCTGTAACATCATCTTACTGACTGATGTAAGTACAGGCCATCTTTCCACATGAATTATGGACAGTGAGTGCTTTATGTTAAGCAATCACTTATTTTTTTTCAAACCTGTTCCATTTGAGCACTGCAATCTCCAAAATATAAAAGCCTGGAGCTCACCAGCATTGCCCAAGTTGTGAATTCTGAGTTCTTTTCTAGTACTAGGAAGGATTTTATTCCAAGAATTCCACTGGCTGCTAAGAATACTTGTGGAGCAAGTTACCACTGCACAAGAACAAACCATCCCAGTGTAGCCAGGAGGGTTTATGTTATTTTTAATCCTCTACCAGACTGAAGTGAACTCTCAGAATAGAACTGGAAATTTACATCTTACAGCTGTACACAGAAAAAAAAAAACAAAAATCAGGTCTAAATAGACCTCAGTACTTCTTCTCCAACATGGAAAAAGGATGGGATGCAGCTATCCTCCCTTTCACCTGCTTGCTGAGAGGCTTTACCAAGCTGTGCACTTTTCCTATTTATGTATTCCACACACTGTCTTGCTTCTCCTAATTCTTCAGCATCTGGACAAAGCCTCAGTGAAGAATTAAGCCTCAAATATATATTTGACTGTAGGCTAGAAAGGATATAACAGCAGGCTGTTCCATTTCCAGTGCTTATTGCAAAGATGAAAACTTGGATTAATATTTGCTAAGCTGATGGGGGAAGAAAAAAACCGTAAGTGCTGGAAAAATTCAATTCTCCTATTTTACATTCAGTGATTCTAAATAAATTCTGTTTTTAAATCACATCATTTAGGAGAGGGCACCAGGGAACCATCTGGACACCTGAGCCCAGACACTCAGCACAGCGTCCATGCAGCATCCAAATTTTAGATTTGATTGTTAGATGGGATGCAGGACTTACAGGAGTCCAGTGTCTGGGCTCAGCTGATAAAGCATTAACCAGAAGACATAAAAAAAAATCTAGGGACCTTCAACACGGCCCTGCAGACCTGCAGTCATGGCCCAGGAGTCACTCCATCATCATAAAAATATTTCTCTTCTGAATTACTGGAGCAACTTCAAAACTTGAACTATTTTAACAGAACCAATGCAAATCATAAGCTTTTTTTTTAATGAGAGAGAGGAAAAAAAGAGAGAAAAAAGGGTTTAAGCAGTGAAGCTCCCCACTGGATTCTAGATGGTGTCTGAGCATCTCTTGCACAATCAGCACAGCAAACCCAGCCAGGACTGTCTGAGGCAATGCTGCTCATTTCTCAAACAAGCAGTTCTCAGTCTGCTTTAGAAGAGTGAGTAAATATTGCAGAGGAGGTGAACAAAGTCCAAATAACTTATTTAAACTCATGCTGGAAACTTTTGTCAATGATTTGGGTTTGGGGGTTTTTATGCTGCACAGAGCTAAAGGATAAATAAACCCAGCAGTTTGTGCTTGGCAGAGATGACTTGTACAGCCTTGCCAGCTTGTCTAGAGCATGATTAGGCATATGGCACACTCTTGATCTCTGGGGAAGGATTCATTATCCCCCAATTTTGTGTCATTTTTGAGAGGCCAAGCTAACACAAGCAGCAATGGAGGCACAGAGGTATTCAGGTCACGCAGCCAAAACCACATTCTGCTTTCAGTCACTGCAGATCCTGAGTGTTTGCTTCCTTTCTACAGTAATTGCAGAGGTCAATGAAAACCCAGTAAAAGCTGCCATTCCAGTGTGCTTGGAGACCAAGGCATAAATGCAAAACATCTGCTGTTTGTGGAGGCTCAAAAGCTGCCTGTGAAAATCAGCTCCAAACAAGCCCTATGAAAAGGGGAAGATGTTCAGCTTGGCTCTGACAGGAACAACTTGTTCTTCTGTCACTGGCAGAAAATCAGGAAGCCCCAAAGAGCAACAAAGAAGGGGTTTTAATGATTTTATGATTTTTAAACCTTGTTGAAGACTCTGTATTACAAACATGTATTACAAACATACCCCAGCTGGCAGGGAGGAGAGAGAAGGGGGGATATTTCCAGGACTGCCAGCAGTTCCCCCAGTTCATTGTCTGCATTGTCCCTGTGTCCTGCTCCCAGGGGACACCAATCAGTGGGACAGGGGTGCATTTTCCTCACCATTGGCTAGGCAGACCCTTCACAGGGTGGCAGTAGCAGAGTTAAAAAGGAAATCTCTGTCTACTGACTTGCTGATTTCTGTGGGTTTTAGCTTCGTCATCCTAATTTAGAATCACAGATTGGATGGGGCTGGAAAGGAATTGCAGATCATCCAATTCCAGCCCTCTTCCACTACCCCAGGTTGCTCCAAGCCCCATCCAGTCTGGCTTTGGACACTTCCAGGGATGGGACAGTCACAGCTTCTCTGGGCTACTCGTTCCAGTGCCTCACCACCCTTTCTTCCATACATTTAAAAGCATTTCTTCTGTAAATTCCATCCTGTCTAAAGACACCTGCTGATATTCTTACATCTCCCCTTACCTTCCAACTGGTTGTGAAATAACACAAATGGGTTTTGGGCTGGAGACTGTTGTTGGGCAGCTCAAAACTAAAATTATAAACTCAGTACAGAGGGGGTTTAAGCTGTATTGAAGTGTTTCCTCAGCAAAAATTTCAAAACTTTTTTACCAACACCGATTATTCAACCCTGTGAATGCTCATTATTATTCTATGGGCAAAGGATAAAGAGAACAGGAAGTTTCTATCTTCCTGGAAAAGTGTGAAAGAAGTTTAAAAAAAGTTATCCTCTCAGGATGCAATGTGCCAAGTGTACTGAATACAGACACAAAATTTCAAATGGAAATTTTCAGTTCATGTCCATCACAAGATAAAATGCTATTTTGCCCACAAAATGGGCAAGTCCAGAATTCATTTCCTAGTGAGAAATAGCAGCCCTTATGGTTATGAGTTTTAAGCAAGATTTTTGTGAATAATTGTGTATATTTAGAACTCTCCACTTCCACATATAATCTTGTTAAGTACAGACAGCTTTTGAAAGGAAAAGAAAGAGAAGTGAGACTGCAAGGACGGGACACAATATACATAATTTAAATATTTCAAGTGGGCTGCCTTTAAAGCATTTTGCAGTGCATTATTTTTGATGGAATTGTGTCAAGATCACAAAATAAAAAAGACCAATTGAGCAAGCAGTGCCATCTCAAACAGCTCAGTTTGCATTATTTATGGCAGCTAATGCTTAGTTCCCTCCTCTGAAGTTACATTTGTGTGTGAAGATGGAAGCAGATTTCAGCATCATAAAAAGAGGAATAATCTTTACAAACAGTAAATATTTCATGTGAGCCTTAAGAAGTCTTCTATGCTACTTTACAGCAATATTTTCTATTTTACCTGAGGTTTGCCATTTTCCTTAGCATTTAAGGTTGGCATCTGGATCCTGCACCGAGAGGCGCCGTTCAGGAAGGTTTTGGAACTCTAAAGAAAGAAAACAAAAACAAAACAAAACAAAAAACCACGTATTTTCATTTTTTGTGCATTGTAACATAAACATAACCCCAACTGGAGCATCTTTAATTTGATGACTGTGTGTTTTGAGATTTTTCAAGTGCTCACACAGACCTATGGCAATGGACATAAAATGCAGTCACAAATTGATCTGAAGGTTTATTTCACACTGATTTTATACAGAAGGAGCTGAATTCAGAGCACAGTCATGCCCCTCTCAACATCTTTAGCTGCTTTTTCCTCTACTCAACTTACTGACATTGCAAACTCAGTTTTTGCTTTAAGCAGATCATTCCAGCAGCAGTTACAGAAGTTGATTTGTTTCATAAAACCCTTGATTCTTCACTTTCCTAATCCCTTTAAAAGAAAAATTCATCCCTTTAGCTTATACTCTGTAAGACTGAATTCTTTTAGCCCATAAATTCTTGAGTTCTTGTGGACAGGAGTATTGATGAGGAGTCTGAGAATCTCCAGCAAGTTCCAGGAGAAAAAAAATTACATTTTAGGCACCAGATGGACTTGCTTTTTAACTGCACTTATTAACAAGTACATTCCTGTGTCAGTTCACACCAAAATTCACTGGAAAACACCATTCTGAGATCTTTAGTCTAAAAAAGATTTACCAGGTAAGTTTGCAGTCAAGTATGGACAACCTATTGCTAAGTCCAAAAAGAAGCACTGTGGATTCCTCAAGGATGAGATGCTGAAGTGTCTAATCACACACTGGATGCCACAGTGAAAAAAAAAATCAAGACAGAGCAATAAAAAGCCCTACAAACTGTGCCCCAAATAACCCCCTCCTCAAGCTCACAAATCAAAAAGGAATGCAAATCCTCACTGAACAATCCAGCTCAAAATCAATCACTGATTTTTGTGAGTAATTGAGTATATTTAGAACTCTCCATCTCCTGGGTAATTCTTCCCCCCCTGCCAAAAAAATCAAGAGTGTGGATTTCAGTGTTTTTTACACAAATTGCCCTTCATCAATCAAATCCTTCTAAGAAGAAAAAATACTTTTGAGGATCAACTGTGGTAGTTCTGCAGCTCAGTTCAGAGCTGAGGCACAAGCAGTTTTGGACATGCATTCCTCCAAATAAACCAACAATACTTGAGCCCCCAGGGTCTGATAAAACAGATTTTTAAGTTTTATCTTACAGAAAATCTGGCTCTTGTCAAAAATGTGATTTACAAGAATCCATGGGAAAGAAAATCCATCACCTAGAGACAAGTCATCTACATTTTTAATCAGCAGCTCAGCAGAGGAAAAATGAATGACTTTTTCATTTGACTGTCAAAAAATAAGATTTACTACAGAGTAAGGAGAAAATGTCTGGGGAAAAGGACTAGACTGAGAGGCTGCACATTTAATACTTAAACTTCTCCCTCCTTTCCAGGAGATAAAAACTGCAGCCTGGTAATTTTTAAATGCACAAGCACTTTGCAACAGGAGTTTAAGGGAGGGAAGTTTTCTGGGAATGCAAAGTGGAGACAAAGGAAGTCCTTAGAGTACAAAGACAAGTTTGTATGAAAATGATGTAACTATGGGGGCAAAAAAGGCACAGGGAGAAAAGATGAGAAGCAATAAAACCAGTTCTAAATCACATTTCCCAAAGGAGGAAAAAAAAAAGTTAAATCTGCTCTTTAACTTTCATAAAGGAAGTGCAGCAATTCTGAATAACACCCACTGACTTCTCACTTGCATTTGTCATAGGTACAGCCCTTCAGAAAGTCAAGATTAAGCCTCCAATGCCAGCATTTAGAAGCACTTTTTTGTCAAGTATTTATCTGGAAACAAATTTCAGATGGGTAAATCAGAGCCAAGATGAATTCAGGCAAATGAAGCACAGCCCAGGAAACCCGAGAATAAAGAGGAAGAACCACAAGCTCAAGGCTCTGTTCCTGACTCTCCATCTGTGGTTTTGGACAGCTCAATGAAATCTGATTACTCACCACTACAAACTCTGTGGAAATATTGGGCTCAGGACCATGCTGCAAATAAACATTAGATCAAATTCATCCAAGACTGGCATCACACAGAGAGGACTGTGATCTCTCAATCTTAATATAAACCCTTCCCTCATGCTGAGCACTTATTTTAGTGCTGCTTAAATTTAACTGGCCTCATTCTTCCACAAGGAGATTTAGTTTTTAGTGCAGAGCTGCCTGCACCTACCCAGGACATCTGGCCAAAATTATCTGCCACAGCCTTAGGAGAAAAGCAAATGTGTGTGTGTTTAATACCTTAAAAAAAAAAAATAAAAGATTTCTAGCTATTTGCAAAAGCACAGAAGGTTGTTCAGGTTGAACAGAATGACTGAACAAACAAACAAACAAACAGCAAGTATTTTACACCTGCTAGATTCTATCCCTTGTACCAAATAGATCAAATATTTTCCCCTATTTTACTACATCAACCTCCCCTCAATTAGCATTCACTTTTCTTTACAGTCAGAAGCTGTCATCCCCACATCTACATCTGGACATCCTGAACTCTGACCTCATTAAATTCCTTCATTTCTAAGGCCACCTGTCTGTGGTGAACAGAAGCTGTGAGCCCCTTCCACAAGGGTTTAGAATCCTTGCAGACCACTCAGGAGTGAAGTATTTGGGCAATTCCAATGACATAAATGTCCCCAGGACAAGGCAAATCTCAATCTGAGAAGGGTCCAAGGGAAGTGATAAACTCCTCTCAGATTTCCAGATGTGAAATGGGATTAGGGAAGGAAGAAGTGATGCCTTTTGCTCTGCAGAGTGAGGTTTCCAGGGAAACAGGAGGTCAAATGCATCCCACACAGTGAGAGTGAGCCTGGGGCAGTGACCCTGCTGCTGGACCAGTGAAGACTGAGTCAAAAGCTCCTCCTTTTCTGCAGCTGGGGGAAATTTGCTCCTAAAATACTATTTTTTTTTGTTAAAAGTATCATGATAAGTAGATATTCCATGTCAGAATTTTCCAAACCAGCTCACTGAGACATATGAGCAATATACTGTGCAGAGCTCTTTAGTTATGCTCTCTCCACTTAAAGTGTATTTGAAACAAATAAATATTTATTTCCATAAAGCTTAACTGGATATTCTGTAAAAACAATGATCTGAACTATATAAAAGGTAAGGAAAATGGGACTCTTAACAGCAGGCAATGAGCATCACTTAAAATACTCTCAAACCTGACAGAAGTTCTAAGAAATGAAAGAAAAAAAAGAAAAATACAGAGCATAGTGTGAGCCCACCTTGTCTCACAGGAATAAAATAAGAATAGGAGTTCCACAGACCATCAAAAGCTTTCAGAAGCTTTATCAGAAGAGCTTCATATGAAGATAAAAAAAATTAACTGGAAAAGAAGAAAGAACACAGACTAGAAAAGTTGCCTTCAGTTCCTATTCAAGAGCATTTAAAATCTAAAACTACACTGCTCTGAAAACATTAGGTGGTAAAAAAAGAACAATCAACCCTGTACAACCTCCCTGTGAGACTGGCAAAGAAAATGTATAGATGAATCCACATGTACAGATAATTTCCAAGTGGGATTCCCTTGGGACTTTCACCAACAGCCCTGATTGCCCTCAGACATGGGAAACCTCGTGGCCTGCCCTGCCAATCCCCTCTACTATTCCAAAAAATACCTGGAAATGTGGCAGACCTGACTGGCCAAGGGTTCCTGGGAGCCTGGAGCAAGAACTGCTCCAGATTTTGGCTGCAGTAAAGACAAACCCAGAGCAGAATCTCAAGGAACATGAAACAAGATCAACCTGTGAGCACAATCCTGAATAAAACTGGGCCAGGAATGACATTTCTGTCATGAGAAGTTACACACAGCTGGTTTTCCTAATGCTCTTTTTGTTGCCTTTCCTTGCTTTTTACTTTTCTCCAATTCCATTTGGATTGCTTTCTTCCTCTTGGGTTCATAAGGCAGAAAAGGAATCATCTCACACAGTAACTCAGGATTTCCTAGGGAAATCTTTCCACCTCTGACACAACATTCTAAAATACTTAATAAATAAATAATATTTATTACTAATTTACCTGCTTTAATACTAAATACTTAAACAAAACACCCTACAAAGATGCTCAGAAGACTGAAGAAAAGCAAGAAAACTCAAAAAAAAAAAAGAAAAAAAAAAGACATAGACAGTTTTTACTTGGTTTTCTGTAAGACCAACTATTCCAAACAAATTAATTCACCTCTAGATTCATTTACTTTGAGAGAAAATAAGCTCCTGGTTTACCAGTGAAGCACAGAAGATCAATCATTGCCTCAAGCCCAGCACCAGTTACAACAGCCTGGCACAAAGAGCCCCACACACAATCTGATTCACAGAACCATCTTAATAAATGTGTCTATTAGGAGGCAGAAATCAAAAAAGAAAATTCATTTACTTACACTGGATGGTGTGCAGGAGCAACTGACATCTTTAGGATCTGAAATAAAACACCACACAGAGCTAATAGTGAAAACAAGCCTAAGAAATCTCCTAAAACACTTTTAAATAGTGTAACTTACTGATGATAAACTGACAGCAGAGATAAAAAATGCTACTCTGGCAGTCCAGCTAGTTACAGAATTCTTGCTATATCTGCCAAAATTCATCTCCTGAGACAGGACAGTTACAGTAAAACAAATTTCACATCTCTGAGTCTGCATAGGGACAGGATGGGGCATCCCTCTTTCATTTCTAATTTAAAGTGTCAAAAGCTGCTCCCTCAGCTGCCTCCTGTAATTGATGGCACAGAGGATGATGATGGTGGGGGCTGAATGGCAGCACAGAACATTCACTGCAGCCAGGTGGGACCTTCAGCCAAGGGACACTGAAGGCATTTACCAACACAGGGGGCTGAACTCTGAATTGTCACTCTGTCAGGGGAGCTGGGGAGGGGTCTGGGGCACAAACCAGGTGAGGAACAGCTGAGGGGGCTCACCTGGAGAAAAGGAGGCTCAGGGGGTGTTTTGTTGCTGTATTTATTGCTGTCTGTAATTCCCTGACAGCAGGGCCCAGCCGGGGGGGTCGGGCTCTGCTCCCAGGGCACAGGGACAGGAGCAGAGGGAACGGCCTCAGGCTGGGCCAGGGCAGGCTCAGCTGGGACAGCAGCAGCAATTTCTGCACTGAAAGGGTTGTTGAATACTGGCAGGGGCTGCCCAGGCAGGTTTGGAGCCCCCATCCCTGGAGGTGTCCTGGATACTCAGTGCTCTGGGCTGGGGTCAGGGTGGGCATCAGTCAAAGCTGGACTGGACGACCTTGGAGAGCTTTTCCAACCTCAGTGATTCTGCTGGATAAGCTCCAGCAGAATTCCTCCCCACCAAGTGTCCTGGGAAGGAGCTCTCTAAGCAGGGGCACAGCTGAGCCCTCACTCTGGGTGTGTCCCAGGGGAGCACTCACGTTCAATGAGGAACAGGAAACAAAGAACCCCCATGAGAGCCACGATGAGCCCAGGCACCACAAAGGAGAGACCCCAGCACGTGGACACCCAGTAAGCAGCAATCAAGGATCCCAAGATATTCCCCACTGAAGTGTGGGAATTCCAGACTCCCATGATCAGACCTCTCCTGCATTAAAAAACAAAACAAAACAAACAAAACACACAAATATTAATTATAAGCATTAATCTCTTGAGAAAAGTGTATCAAAATGGCTGTGAAGCTGTGGTGTCAGTGCAATATGTCTTATGATTCTTTAACTGATCATTTATTCATGCTACATGCTACACCCATGATCAAACCTCTCCTCCATTAAAAAAAAAGCCAAACAAAAACCACACAAACATTTATTATAAGCCTTAATCTCTTGAGAAAAGTGTATCAAAATGGCTGTGCAGCTGTGGTGTCAGTGAAATATGTCTCATTTATCATTTATTCACGCTACAATCTCCACCTGGCAATTTCAAGGCACCTAAATATTCATAAAACTGCTGTAAATATTCTGTGCATGACAGAATTTATCCTGCACTTCCTGGCATTTAAAAACACCACACCAGGGCTTGCGTATTTCTGGACAGTTTCTTTGATTAAAACAAACAGGCTGATGTTGTGTAGCATGAGGACACCAAGTCTGATGCTTTTAGGAATAACAATCCTCCTGCAAACAGATTGCACAGATAATCTGATGCTTGCAGGACATGTCAGACTTGTCATGCAGAAGGAAAACAAACTGTAGGGGATATGTGGAGCAAAATCAGTATTTTCTGATCCCATTCTGGACTTGCTGGGCTCTGGCAGAAGATGACACCTGCACTAGCTTGGATAAGCACACACCAGGTTCCTGTCTGCTGGAAATCCCACATTAGAGCTGCTGCACATCAGCTCCATCTGAGCTAAGGCAAAGCACAAAAATCCCACTAAAGTCATGGAAATGGGGATTTTTTTTTTTCCCTTTTAAGTCATGGGAAAACTGCCTTGCCCTCAGCAGGATTTTACCTGGTGCAGCCTAACTTAAACAGAATCTTTTTCATGGCCTGAAGACAAAATTTAAGAGTTCTTCTCATGGTTCATGGAATTAGAGCAGAATGAAAACAAGGACCAGGTCACTGACATTTAAACCAGAGCCCTACTCACCAGTCCACTGTGTGACATCCTAAAAATAAAGGATGTTGCTTTTGCACAAAGCAAAGCCTGAATAAATGTATTTATTTTGCACAGACTCCCCAGTCTTGTTCAATATTATATGACAGTTACCACTCTCTGCATTTCCTAATGGAAAATTAGTTTGAGGCTACAACTTTTTAACTATCCTGTGGTTTATATAAAAATCAAATACTGAATTCCAGTACATCCTTCTCTGGAACTGATTAACAACAGTGCTCTACATATACAAAGGATGGTACCACAGTAGAATTATTATATGCTACATGCATCCACCATTATCAGAGCCAGTGGGTTTGGCACGCAGCTCTTGCAAAATTTATGGAAAATTACTGTATGGTGTGACAAAATAAACATCATGAGTGATCACTGTGCAGGATTAATATAAAAAAAACAACAAACCAAGCAGATGATTTAAAGAAGGTGATAAAAGAAAGGTTAAATCAGCTGCTATATGTATTTTGTCTTCTAAATTAAATTTTCAAGTTTGTGTAAGGGTGTTAGAAAAAAGACATTATACAAAGGTATTTTTTACAGTTATGCCCTGACAACTGTTTTGAAACACAAATGAAAACACAGGAAATTTCACATTAAAATGGCATAATAACAGCCTTTACAAAGAGTAGTTTTAGACTGTTTATATTTACAAGAATTATTCTAATACAATTCTAAAATAATTCATCTGAAAAAGAGCTACCACAGAACACTGTTTTGACATGAGGGAGACAGTTCCAAACCAATAAATAAATTAAGCAGCATAACAAAGGAAGCTCCTCTCAAAATTCTAACTGCTTTGTTTCATTAAAAAAAAAACAAAAAAAAAAAACAAAACCCCACAGAAGCCTAAGAAAGATATTTAAATAGATATTATAATATTACAGGCAGAGAGTATTGATCTGTACTTCCAAAGCTGTGGATTTTGTATCATTTACCTTCCTTTTCCAAACCAGTTGCCAATACATGTAACGACACTTGGCCAGCCAGTGGTTTGCACCAAGCCATTGGCTATCTGAAAGTATATAAAAAAATAATAAATAAACATTTCCTGTCATAAACCAGGTTCCTACACAATTCCTGCCGAGTTCTGCATTGGGAAAAGGAAGTCTACACAAATACACTGAATTTAGAAATTTAGTGGGGAGTTTTGAAAGCATTTCTTTCCTCCCCAAGAAGAAACAAGTTACAAAGTTTTGCAGAGATTCTTCCCTCTATCTACATCTCTATAATTAGTTTATGATTTAAATCAGAGAATACTGTAATTCAGTCACATATTTACCAAAAATCACACTGCTCTAAGCTGAAAAGAGAAGTGAATTCCTCACAGTCAAGCAGCAGCATAACACTTATCTCAACTTGAGCATATGGCAAAGCATGTTTGCAATCAAATAAAGCAGAAAAAAAAGACAACTTTAGGGGAGACTGGATAACTTTAAAATGCTTAACAGACATCTGTAAATAAACTGAGAAGAGGAATTTAATTTAATATATTCAGGGTGAAGTAAGAATTATTTTAGTCCCCACATTACACAAAACATTAACTCATCTCAACTACTAAAAAGCTCCCAGTCTACAATAACATAAGTATCACAATACAAAACCTCACATGTACAATGAGCATTTGAACATGCAACAAAAGCCAAGCTCACTCCACCCAACAAAAACCAATGGGGCTGGTGGTGTGAGACCCCCCTGGAGTTAAAGGGCTCACTGAGCACATCCCACAGGGCAGAGACAGTCAGCTCAACCCTAAAGGTGACATTTCCTGTCCTGGAAAACCCCTGATTATTAACTGATCACAGATCAGTTGGTGACAAGGTTACAGAAGTGCTGTGCCAGGTTATATCTCCCCCTGCCACCTTGCTCACTGCCATGCAGATGTGCCAGAGGTGAGAGTGTTACTGCAACAACACAGAAAGCAGCAGTGCAAGGTGCAGACCTGTCCAAAATGGCCCCAGTACCAACCCTAGCCCGGTCCTGACCTCAATTCCATTTTAGCCAATGGTAAAAATTCTTGTGACACCTGATCAGAGCTCTGAAAAATCTCCCACAGTGAACCTGGTTACATAAGCTGCCTGTTCCCAGCCACACCAGTGTGGGAGACTGCTCATCATTAGCAGTGTAAATGGAATTTTCCTGCAGAGAAAGCCAGGATGTGTCACTCAGGTCTTGGCAGAATGTCAGAAGTAAACAGGCTTGTTTCAAAACTCACACACATTTAAGCTTGCTAAGATCTGATTGCTGATTTGACACAGAGTGAAACACATTAATTTGCTTTCAACTAAATAAAAAAAAACCCACCATTTTTCAAAAATAAAGCCTGAGGGTACCCACTCCATCACTTCTGCCTGTCACCAACAAGCCATTCCAGCATTTACATCCTCCCACCCAACCATCACTGTGTGCAAGTGAAAAACCCCAGTATTACCCTAAGCAGCACCATGGGAGGAACTCTGAGTGTCTAAATTCACACTGTGCCTACCTGGGCCATGATGTAAAACCAGAGATTATGCACATTATAGAAATAACCCAATCCAAACATTGCAGTGAAGAGCCCACTGGCCAGCATCCCCCCTGTCAGGTAGTAGCGGATGGGCAGCCGCTCGCCGATGAGTCCACTTGGAATTGGGGAGGAAATAAAGAGAAAAGCCATCATTAAAAACTAGATCACACCCCCAAAGCCTTCACAAATGAAGGATATTTTGTGTGGTTTAAAATTCTGGATGAGGAGAAGCTCTACTGGTAACTGCTGCTTGCTTTCACAGCAGCAAAAGAGCAATTTTTAGCACTTAACAGGGGAAAAAAGCCCCAACGAAAGTTCATTAATTGCTAAGTTCTGACATCTGCACAAGCATCTTTCAGGGAGATACTCATCTGGAGCATATTCAGAGTCATTTACTTACAGAGTCATTTCCCAATTATGTGTCTCAAGCCATTGAAAGTGAGGCTTGTCTCCCTTGCTAACGATTCAAGTCATAAAGGTTCTGGCTTTAGTCAATAAAAAGAATCATCTTCAAACAGCAGCTAAGACTGCACACTTTAGGATGGGTTTGGTATTATTTTAGGAGGTGTTTGCTCCTATTCTTTGACCAAAGAAAGCCAGGACAATAATTTAAACCCAATCAGTGCAATTTGGAGATTGATTGACTGATTGATTTACATTCTAGATGAAAAAAAGACAGGCTAGAGTTCAATCTGGAAAATATTCAGTCAAGACTGGTGCAGCTAAAAAGCTTCCACTGTATCAGAGATTGATAACACTGGAGCTCAGAATCATGTTGGTTTTTTTTCCCCTCAGCAATCAATTTCTCACTCTCCATCAGAACCACTGCAGTAGGAAAGCACAATATCACAGAAGTCAAATAACAGTAAAGAGAGTGGGGTTTTACCTTAAATACATCCCAACTGCATATGCACACAAAAATGAGTAATCCAGAGCTCCCAGTAGCTGTTTGTAGTTGCTCTTATCTAAGAATAATTTTCAAAACAAATTGTCACTTTAGGTGTACTTATTACTTCCCAACCATTTTTACATAAAACAACAAAAATGTCAGCGAATGTGCACTGACATTCAATTTCCAACAGGCACATTTAGACTTCAGCAAACATATTGCCAATGTTTTATTGAACAAAAAAATACCCTTCTGTCTTTAACATAGTAGGAAAATATTGGCATGCCCATGCTAAACTCTACCTTATTTAAAACATTTTGGAATAGAAGAAACTTCAGTTATCAGCAAGGTGCCCTTTTCTTAAAAGGCCTTAGGCAAAAGAAAATCCAAAATCCAATTTAACAGACTTGATTAAAAGTGGTAAGATGAGTTGCAAAAGCATGAGGTCCTAACAGTCAAAATGTCTAAAAAAAAATCCATCATCATAGAGGCTTTTAAACAAACAGCTTAATATTTTTTAAAATATTAAGTTATTTAAATATTTAAAATATTAAGTTATTTTTTAAAAATGGGTAAAGCCTTTTGGATTTCATTTTCCAACTATTCACAAAGCACAGAGAAATTCTGCTTAAAAAAACCCCAGAGTTCTGCCCTATAAAGCAAACAACCATAATCACACCTAAATGGGAACTGCAGACGGCACAGAGGGAGCAAAGGGGCTCCACCCTGATGGAAACACCACATCAACTCTCAAGGGCCCTGAGCTCATACCCAGACAGTTTCTGCATTTATTTGCAATAAATTGCCACAATTGCTATTGGCTTTGAGCACAAAGTCACAGATATTAAAGCAAATTCCTTCCTTCAGTGTTTTTCTGGCAAAACTCCCAGCTTTGCCAGAAAAAACACCTGAAAGAAGAAGTCTAGAGTGCCAATCCAAAGGGGCAGCTTGGCAATAATGCCCATGGAAAAAGGAGGACATTTGGGCTGAGAAGTCTCCATTAAAACAAGTCAATCAATATTTCAGACAAGCATCTCAATCCCCCCTTGCTCAAGGGACAAGAAACACTGCCCAGGTTTAAGTGCATCCCACCTGGGGGATTGAATTTTTCCAGCAGACCCTGCAGCAGGAGTTAATACATTGGATTTTGTCCCCAGAAACCCCAGAGCTCAGATCTTTAATTATCTTTGAAGAGAGCAGGACTTTTTTTTTTTTAATTGCTAATTAAAGACTAATTAGAATGTATGGCTACACAGACTGGGGTGGACTGGCACATTGACAGAATGGACTAATCTGTTTCACTGAGGTTTCTGGGAGCAATAAAAGCGTCAAAGAATGATTCAAAGTCTCATTTAAAGTCAAATACTATTATATTAAAATTTAATCATCCAGTAGACAAATATTTTTTTTCGTATTCAAGTGAAAGGCCAGGTTCATAAACTATCCAGAAAGTTGTCAAGTCTCTCCTGCAATGAAGTCTCCCCTTTTTCTTCATTAAAATGGAGAGAAATATATTCCTTCAGGCAGATAAGGATTCTGCAAAGTTCCAATTTAGATAAGAACCAAGTAATTTCACTTAGAAGATTGCTTGAATTAAACAAGAAGAAAATAATAATGATTGATTCAATTCTTCACCCTTTTTTCCTAAGCAGACATGCTAAAGACAAAACCCATTTTCTGGCTGAAAACTGATCTACTGAAACCATCTCTTAGATATAACAATTAAAATAATATCACTTGTTTAAGTGACTTTAAGTAGAAGAAAATCCTAAGGTAAGTCACAACTTCACTTTCTGAGGAGAAATCAGTAAGGACATGGAAAACAAAACACCCCTCCCATGCACATCCCTCACATGTGAGGAAATAGCTAAATATGAATATATAATAATTAATAATCGAATTATGAATATCAGCTCATTATTAGGAGAAATCGGTGAGAACATGGAAAACAAAACACCTCTTCCATGCACATCCCTCAGACATGAAGAAATAGCTAATTATTACTATATAATAATTAATAATCTAATTATGAATATCAGGTCATTATTAGGAAAGAAAGACACAAAACCAAAAAAGCCAAGCCTTACCAAATGGCTCCCATCCACACTGAGAGGCATTAAATGGCTTTTTGACAGGCTGGATCTGGGCAGCATATTCTTTGTAGGAGTCAAGTTCAACTTGGCTTGCACAATGCTTATGCAGCTCTCCCTGAAACAGAAAGGACATTTGAAAACAGAAAATTCACTTGCAAACTGGAGATTGATGACTTTCCTACAGCAAGAAATTTTACAGTTCTAGATTTATATGTACCTGTGTCAAATCTATTGAAATCAGAAAAATTGCTGGCCCTCATTAATTGCTGCTTGGTATTTTGCTGGGGGAAGCCACCATTGCATGGTTAGAAAAAAAAATTCTACAGTAAACTGTTGTTTCTGACAGTGAAAATCTTTGAAATTCTGCAGTAACATCAAATACTTTGCCCACTGTTACTGCTCAGTTTTATGCAATGCAGCACTGGGGGATTTGGCTTGTGTCTGACAAGTTGTAAACACTGAAGATTAAAATAACAAACCCAGAATTAGAGAATTTGTGTCATCAGCTTCACTGGGAACACCCACAAGGGTACAGAAAATGATGACCATGATGCTCAAGAGTACTGGGAACACTTGTAAATGCCAGTGGAATGTTCAACTCATCAGTTATGAGCAACTTTTCTCAACCATGAGAATGCAAACCTCTCAAATATCTCTAATTGGATTCATTCACATGAATTGAGTGCAGGCACAGCTGCTTCCAGCCCAAATCCCAGACTTACATGCAATATTCTAGGTGTGGTCTCACTAAAGTTTATCAAGCAAATATCACTGTGTGCCAGCTTTATCAGTCTTTCATCTTAAAGGCATTTCAAGTTAAAGGTTAACCCTGCTTTTCACAACAGGAAATATTGAAAAAGACAACAACATCCTTGTCTGACAGGAGCAGGAGGATGTTTGAACAAGGACAACACCTCTTACCTTCACTATACTGATAGGTTTCCTTGAGAGATGGAAGCTGGCATACAGCAGGAAGGTGAGAGAGAAAATGAAAGCTCTATACCTACAAGAGAAAAGAAAAAAAAAATTGAAAACTATTTTATTTAGATTTTCTTTGAGCACCAAGTCACACAAAACCATTACACAAGTTGTTGATAATACTGGAATAGTGGAAGATAACTATTTTGAGTTCTCCAGCAGCCTGAAGAACCACCCTCCCAGTAATGCTGCTTCCCATCTGCTCTGATGTGGTGGCCTTGGGAGGAGCCTGGTGGCACTTGGGGACAGGCAGGACAATGTGGCAGTGCCCTGAGCCCACAGAGCTGACCTGCCTGGTGTGCAACCCTCCTTTGGGGGCTGTTAAGTATCAGCTCAAAATTATTAAACATCAGCTCAACACCCTGAGAGTCAAGATTCCACACCTCCCTGTCTCCTTGGGTTTGGTGGCATTCCTAGGACATAAGTGAGGGCTCTCTTAATTGTCAGTTTGGAAATTCCTTCTGTTCTTACTGCTTTTAGAATTTCCTTTTGCCTTCCTCTAACAGAAATCAGAGGAATAACTTCCAGGGATGGACAATGGGACTGACACTGGAGCACAAGAACAGAATTGAGCAGCTTTGGGATTGGGAAGGAATTTTCCTTTGTGCCTCACTGCGATCCTTGGGTCTTTCTCTACAGTTCAGCTGAATTAAAAGGGCATCTTAATTTCACTGTCACTGAAAGAATTAAACAAAGACAATAATTTGATCTATTCTATTCCCTATCTATGGTTTTAGTTGTTTAAGGAAAGCATTTGGTGAATTTGTGCTTTTAGAAGTACCCAAAATGTGTCTCCTGGCTCCTTCTAGCCTTGATCTTAAGATCTGTCAGTGTAAGTACATATACACATACAAATATCTGATTATCACACTGCCTACTACAGTCCCTGATTTTTAATTAACCCTTTTCAATAATTTTTTGCCTTATGAACTTTTACATAACCAGGGTCTTGCTTTATGATTCTGGCATATTCACAGGAAAAAGAGTCATCCCACAAGCAGAGTTATTCACCCTCATGACTGAAAACATCCTCACAAGGGATAAAACTGCAATTACTTTGTTCCTGCTGCTCAACTAGTGAAAATGTCAAAAAATGGCTCAGATGGAAAGTGCTTTTTCTTTCATCTGTTTTTTTGTTATTCACACACAATTGACTCAGTATTTTATCTCAGGAACCACATGAACTGATGCCATAAAAATTCCAGGATTAGTTTTCCTAATGCAAGGAGGGTTTGATTTTTGTTTGGTTTTGCTGGGGGGCTTTGCTGGCTTTTGTTTTGTTGTTTTTTTTTTTTAATATTGCAGTAGCAAGAACTAAAACTGTAATTGTACAAGCCTGTATCACACATCAAATTATTGGGGAGAAAAAGACACTTCTGGCTAAGAAAAGAAAGCTAATCTTGAGCATTCCTCCCACCTAGGATCTTGAAAATGCAATTTATTCTTTCAAACACATACCTTGCACAGAAAAGGACAAAAGGCTTTATTCTCTAGCATGCTTGACCAGTAAGGGCTTGTCTGGGTTTCCCAGCAAAGTATCTCACTTTTTATAGGTCAGCAGTATTTATTTATCATACAACTGACTGTATGGTCTTCCTGGATGCATTAAACAATGAGAAAGCAAAAATGCTGAGCAAGGCAGCAGACACGAGCTCACAGTGTGCACAGCAAGGATCACCCCCACCACTCCAGACTTACCACTGATCTCGTGAGAATGAAGTGATGAAGCGGATCCCAGGAGGAAGCTGAGCCATCTACACCACAGCTGCTACCAGATTTCAGGTGACACAATTATGGATGTGTGTTATTTGCTCTTCTGGAAGTGTGACAAAGATCCCCCAAAGCCTGTGGGTCCCACAAATGTGGAATATCTGCTGCTGGGCTGATCTCCTTGCAGGATTTTTTTTCCTTCTACCTTCAGTCACGACGTGGCAAATTCTTCACTCTGCCTTTGTTTACTGCTGATCTTCAAATAAGAGAAGCTGGTAAGTAAACAGTCTGGTTGAGTTATTGGGATATTTTCTAATCATAACATTTGAATCAGCAATTATCCATTTCAGAGATAAGTAATTCACATCACTAAACTTCACATTAAAAATGCAGTGGAGAATTTTAAGCCTATATAAATTGCAGCCTTCTCTGATTTTTCTAATTTATAATTTATTTTGAGAGCTTGGCATGCTACAAAGCAGTGGGGACACAAAGGAAAGATGCACTCAGAACTTGATCCAAAGCCAGCTTATATCAGAACACTCAGCTTTTGTCCCAGAATGACTACCAGCAGGCAACTCCTCAGCTCACAAAGATCTGTTTGAGCACATCAGGAACATTTATGAGCTTGCAATTTGCTCAAGAACGGCTGTAGTGTTTCCAGCCTGGAATGAGAGACTCCTCCAGCTTGAAAGTGGGTGCTGCTAAACAATGCTGCCAGCAAGGCTTGAGCAGCACTCCCTCTTCCATTTCCCTGACCCAGTACCAGCACTGCACAAAGCTCCACATCATCAGAAAGCCTTGGAAAAGGAAAAACCAAGTTTTTTCACCACTTGAGCTCCCTACACCAGCACAAGGCAGGACCACGTGTGTCCTCAGTACACAGAGAACAGCGGGACTGCAGTGGTTCGGTTTAAACTCTCACAAAGTTCCTCCTGTTTGCTCCAACGTGGGCTGAAGCCCCTTGACAATAAAACTCAGATTTTACTCCAGGTGCTGCAACAGGAACTGGCTGCACTGTTACCTGGCAGCTGCAGAGTCAGGCGGCCAAAGGAGCCGCAGGCAAAAGGCGCGACCGCAACTCACACACACAAACCCAGCAGGATCCAGGGACACTCCAGGACCCCACAACCCCCCTGACAGCCCTCCAGGACCCCACAACCCTCCTGACAGCCCTCCAGGACCCCACAACCTTCCTGACAGTCCTCTAGGACCCCACAACCTTCCTGACAGCCCTCCAGGACCCCACAACCCTCCTGACAGCCCTCCAGGACCCCACAACCCCCCTGACAGTCCTCCAGGACCCCACAACCCTCTTTAATGCCAGCACAAGCCACTGCCATGCTCCTGATGGGAAGCTGGTGGCATTCAGGATGAGCTCTCCTGGTAAACAACGGGAGGTAACTGAAAGCAAGAAAGCACAACTGCCAAACCCACGGCTGGCATTCACCTGGGAATTTTAGGGGCTGCCACAGGGCAGGTGAAGGTGTGAGACTCTCTCCTCCCATCTTCACTGCCCCATCTTACTACAGAAATCAAAGCTGCTTGTCCTCAGCCAGGTAAGTGACAACAAACAGGATCTGCCAGGTCCAAGCTGGCAACTTGAAAGCTTCACCACCTACCCAGGCTTTCTCCCCAGGAATAGAGGAACACTACCCCCTCCTTACATAACTGAGTATCCCACCAAAAGATCAAGGCTCTGCTCCTTGATGCTAACACATTCTTGTCATACCTCTATTTTTTCTACAGTGTCCTGGTTCAGCTTGCCACCTTCCTACCCTAAAAGTGAATTGACTTGCTAATCTTGTTTGGCATGTTCCACCCCCTCCCTGGCCCTGAATCAGATTGTGCAATTAATCAAACCCCATAATCATTCCCGCCCAACACGAGTTTCCTATCTCCTCTCTGAGGTTGCTGAGGTTAGAGAAAGTGCAACCCTACCCCTTCCTCCCCTCTCCCAACTCCAGATAAAGATCCTGCCTCCCTCCTTGAGTCAGAGCTTGTAGTCCTACAGCCATGATTCAGGTGCCTGATCCATCAGAAATCCTGCTCTGAAATACAGCTGATCCAATAGAGAATATTAACTCAATCTGTGGCCATAAAACTGCCACACAGAATAAATCCAAGGCAGCAGGGGCATAAATACAAGGATTAAAAACTGGGATTGCCCCTTACAGCCACAGCTGGCTAGTTAGGTCAGATTTCAAAATTCCAATTTCAAAACAACTATTTCTCATCGGTAATCTGTGTTTGGTTGAAATGAAACACAGATAGCTCCAAGTGGGAGAAAAAAGGTAAGGAGAAAAAGAGGTTGGCACAAGTAGCTCACAGCAGGAGAGAAGTTTTCCTCCAGGAGTAACAGATTAATCTCAGGGTGATCCCAAACCCCATTTCTCCTCTCTCACAGTCCTCTCCAAACACCAAAATGATTGCATCAACCACACCAAGTGAGCTGACAGAAATACCTAGTGGGGAAAAAACCCTGAGAAGCCAGCAAAGAGCAAACACCTGAGGTCAAACACTTCCTTAAACAGTTCCGTGAAAATATACTAGGACAGGGCAATCATCATTATAGCAAAGCAATTGTTTGGCAGGTTACTATTTAACAGCTCTAGTGCAAGCAGGAAAAGACTTCACACATCTTACAGAAGGTTTCAGAGCTCAGTGGTCACGCCAGGCTGCACAGCTGTGCACCTGCTGCACAGACTGTACTCACACCACCTCCCAGCAGTGTATCCTCAGGATAAATCCCATCACAAGGACCCCAGGCATTCCCAGCAAAGATGACTGGACTATGAGCAGCACAGAGAGAACTGCAGCCTAACTCTATTTGACAGGGGTTGATTTCATTTTATGTACTGCAGGCAGGAACACCTGAGCTCTCATTTACATCTCAATAACTTGCTTCTGTCTCCACATATCTCTAAGTTCCTCTGACATTCATGTGCATTTTAATAAACAAAAAATATCCTCCAGATGATGCCTTAAGTTTTAACTTTCATATTTGCCAGATTCTGTACTGCATTAGTATAGAACTCTGAACTTCATATAAAGTGTTAGTGAGTGATTTGAGAGAAAAAAATTCTTTTCCAGTCTCAGAACCATTGCAGCTTCAGGTCCAAAATGTATAAACGATAGCAGATTGAGGAGAGCAATCTGGAAGGATGGGACTTCATAACCTGAAGCTGTAATTGGACAATGAACCCCAATATGGAAATGGATCAAAACTTAGAAAAGTGTGAAAACTCGTGACCATCTTGGGTGTAGCCTCGGCCAGGCTCTTGTACTGCCCAAGGTGCATCCTTTGAAGGCCTTTTAATAAATCCCTACTTTCTTTTCAATAAATCCCTGCTTTATTCCTTTAACACTGCCCAGCCTCTGTTCTAGGAAGCCTCTCAAGGCATCACACATAAGCATAGAAATTTGTGGCAATAAAAAACCTGTGATAGCAGGCTGTAAATTTCACCTTTTATTGGAGATTAAAGCAGATTTCAGAAACCAAGCTATACTTCAAAAATCACACTAATAGGCTGCAACACACAACCAGTAGTTCATCAAGACAATATTTTACATTTCAGTTTTACTGATGAAGCCCAAGGACAATGTCCCGTTCAATCACTCAAACTTGTTTTACATTCTTTCATTTTCACCAACTATTTCTGCCGACAGCGAAACCAACCCTCCACTTCCTCCTTGCTGTACTTCAGCGCCCAAAGCCATATTCCCGTATTTACTTTGAAACCGTATTTACCTTTCAAACTTGCTATTGCTCCTTCGCTGCAGCGGCTGAAGCATTCCTTCCTCCCTATTTCAGGCGAGCAGTCAGCGGGGAGCGGCTTTTTCTCCCTGCAAACGCGGCACAGGCGGGCTCAGCTGTGCTGGGCAGGCAGGGGGAAGGTCCTGGCTGGGCTGAGATGAATTCTGTCAATGTCCGTGCAGACACCAGCTTACCAAACCCTCCCCGGGGTGACCTTAAGGGCACACAACGCCTTCGCACACACGCGGATCAAATGCAAATTGTGCTTAATACCCGGCAGCTCTGCACCTGAGCCAGAACCTGCCAAATCCATCACTCCGGCGCCTTAAATAGCCGCGTTGCTTCTATTTAATACAGGGTGCGGGGAAAGGGTTCACCGTGCTTTAGCACAGCCGCTGTGAGCACACGGGACCCGCAGAGCGACCAGGGCGGCTCCAAGCACCCCGAAGGTCAAGGGCAGCAGGAGCCGAGCCGGGGAAGGGACAGGCACCGCCTTCCCCCGGGACCAGGGCAGGGCAGGGCAGGGCCGGGCTCTGTCCCGGTCCCAGCGCAGCCCCGCGGCACCGACCTGCGCTGCCACCCCCGAAACCGAGCAGCGCCTCCCCGTCCAGCAGGATGGGGGCTCCGGGGAAAAATAACGGGAGAAAAGGGGAGAAAAGGAGACAAAAGGCGGCGGAGCGCCGGCGGAGTGACAGAACGCCCGAGCCCGCGGCCGCCGCTCCTCAGCTCAGCTCAGCCCGGCCCGGCCGCCGCTCCCGAGCGGCCCCGCGGCCCAGGAGCCGCCCCCGCTCCGCCCCCGCCGCGGGCTCGGCAGGTGCGCGGCCGCCCGCACAGCCTACCCCGGGCTGCTGCTCCCGGCACCGCCGCTGCCTCCTCCTCCCTTCTTCCTTCTCCTCCTGCTGCCAGCCTGCCGAGCCGAGCGGGCCGGGCGCGGCTGCGGATCGCCGCCCGCCGCCAGAGCTGCGCGCCGGGACCCGGCGGCCTCGGCCCCTCCCGCCGCGGAGGAGGAGCCTGCGGAGCGAACCCTCGGCTTTGGGAAGAGCCGTGCCCGCAGGTCAGAGAGGTGATCCTGGTCCTTTGTTTATACTAGGGGAGGCTCCTCTGGGGTGCTGCGTCCAGGTCTGGGCTCTGAAAGACAAGAGAGATGTGGAGCTCCTGTAGCGGCTCTAGCGGAGGCTACGAAGATGAAGGGACTGGAGCATCTCTGTGATGAGGAAAGGCTCTGAGAGCTGGGGATGTTCAGCCTCGAAGATGAAGGGACTGGAGCATCTCTGTGATGAGGAAAGGCTGTGGGAGCTGGGGCTGTTCAGCCTCTAAGGAGATAACTCAAAGGGAACCTCATTAATGGGTATAAATATCTAAAGAAGTGTGTCAAGAGGATGGATCTAGGCTCTGTTGATGCTGAGCAACAGGACAAGAGGAATGGGCAGGAACTGATGCCCAGGAAGTTCCACCTGAACAGTGACTGAGTACTGGGACAGATTGTCCAGAGAGGGTGTGGATGAATATCTGGATATCTGAATATGTATCTCCTTACTGGAGATACTCCAGAACCTTCTGGACACATTCCTGTGCCATGTCTACCAGGCAGGTTGGACCTGTGACTCACTGTGGTCCCTCCAGCCTGACCATTCTGTGATTGTGAATCTGTCCCTGGCCTCTGGCAGGGCCCCAGCTCAGCCCTGTCCTGCCAGAGAGGGAAAAGATGCTCCCTTGTACCTGCTGTCCCCAACTGTCACCCTGGCAGCCTCTTCCACTCCAGGTGCTCCAGAGTGGTGGCTGGACCCCTCTGTACTGCTGTGGGATCCCCAGGCAGGCAGCCCCCAGCCTGGGCAGTGTGCACAGATGTCTCGGGGTCTCTAGCTTGTCAGAGTGACCCTGAGAAATGTTAAAAAGTCTCTTTTCCCAGCCCTGTGCTTGAAGGAGTCAGGGCTCTTAATTTCTCAGTCTAAAGGTTGTTTATTGTATCTTATCTATAAAATTCTTTCTCCTGTCCAGCCAAGGTCCATCCAGCAGGACAGTCCAGGCACTCTGCCTGTCCCTGGTGTGGTGTTATGTCTTTATACTAAAAACTACCTGTACAATATTTACAATTACTTTCCAATACCTATCATCTATGTTAGACAGTGAGCTTCTACTCTAAACCAACCTGAAAGTGCCAACATCACAGCAGAAGATGGAGGCCAAGAAGAAGAAGAAGGAGAAAGGCTGGACACACCCAGATCCCTCCATCTTGCCTCCTGAATCCCCATTCTAAAAACCCCAAAATCTACTTTTTCACCTTGTGATAACTTCACTATTATTCTACTTAATTTGTTGTGGCTTGCAGATCTACATCTAAGGTTGGTAATTTGCTCCATGGGTCATAATCCAAACCACAGGGGCACCTTGGGCTCTGTGCCAGGGTCTCTGAGCCCCCTGGCAGGGGTCTTGGCTACTCTGGATAGCCAGAGGGATGTCCTGGGTTCTGACACAGGTGCTTCCCTGCAGCACTGTCAGACACACATGAAGGCATTTCTGGTGCCAGACGTTCACAGAATATCTGAAAGCCGAGGGAAACATTCAGCAGGACTTCATTAAAGCAGAAAGAATGCATTTACTTTAGTTGTCTCCCAGTTTCCTGATCCTGCAGTGTTTCAGAAACCCTATAGCAAAGGTCAATTTATTTATATAAATGCACACTTCCTGCTGCAGGTGTATTTCTTCATCTTGACCACCTCACCAGAGCAAAAAACCCTGTGCTATTTCCTTCATCCAAGACTGAATAGCTGCTAAAGTTACCTCAGGCAGGTTTAAATTTATCTGTGTAAGTCTGTCCCTTGTAGAGCACCATGTCCCTGAGAAATGACCCCCTTAAGGCCCTCACTGAAGTGTCTGATGTTGTTTTCTTTTCCCTCTCATCTTGCACTGCCTGTGCTGGGAATACCAAGAAAAGAAACTCTGACTCCCAGTGTGATGTTCCTAATGTTCCACATATCAAACACTTAGACACATGCTCAGCTTTGCTCCATGATCCCAGGGCACCTTTCCTTCACCTTCTCCCAGGCAGTAAAGGAACCTTCACCCTTATTTTCACATTTGCAGAATCAGGGTCTCGAAGTGTTACCTGAACCATTGCAAATGCAGGTGGCTGCTGTAAAATCTGCTGCTTTAAAGCTTGTTGGTGGCAAAGATTGATTCCATCTTTCTTGCTGAGATTTTTAACATGTGAATCAGAGATTAAAAAAAAAGATGGTTTCTCCAAATGCTACAAACATCCTACTTGGAAAGTTTATGCACTGCTCTTGATTATCACCAGTCTTACCTTCTGAGGAGATGGTTTGCATGAATCATGTGGCTGCAATTCTGCACCAGCACCAGAAGAACCCAGGCACTCTCTATTCAGACTGGTGCACAGACACCAAAAAAAAAGACACGAGAAAAAAAGATAAAAAGATTTGTCTTCTTACAGCAGAAAAGGTCAGACCCATCACAGTGCATCTGTATCACAACAACTATTCATCATCATGTGAAATCCTCATTGCCTTGGCCCTTTTTTAATTCCTTAAAGAATTTAACCTTGCTTGGGTTAACCTTACTATTCTATTACAAGCAGCTTGCAAGAAGCATGAGCCAAACAGCCTCAGAAAACCCTGATATTTTTCATACTTAAAGTAGAAACTGCATCTCCCATTCAAATAAATGTTTCCTGTAATCCATTCCCCTGGCATCACTGAAACCTGCTGGCTGCCACACTTGGCACAGCTGCTGTCTCTGCTATGCCAGCCTGGGTCACCAGCAGCTGCAATTGCCAGAAGCCATGAAATAAGTGGGAATCCAGGGAGAGGCAGCAGCAGGAGCTGGTGCTGCTGGTTGCACAACAGCCTCACAGAGGGGCCAGAGGTCGGGGCAGAGATAAAAGGAAATCTACATGGTTAAAAAAACAGAACACACACACCCACAGGGTTCAAAATAACATGTGTAATCTAGAGCCTCACAGAATAAACAAACAAATCACGCTTTGCAAGTTGCTTTCCAGAAGGAAACACAAATGAAGGGTTTGGGCCAGGAAATTTTTGTGTTGGGTAGAAAGTGTGGCAGTGGTTTGGCTTTTTAAGCCCTGGCAGTGTTCGTGCCAGAGGAAATAGAAAAGGGTGAGTTCTTGTCTGCAAAAGCAGACAGAAGTAAAGGTGTATGAGTTGGCAGATGCTTTCATGTGCTTGTGATGGTGCTTCTCTCAGAAGAGATAATCTTATTTCCCAGTTGACAGTTAAATTTTACTTTCACAAGAGGTGCTCTTAACTCCTCAAGTTCAGGCAAAGCAAATCCCTTTGAAGTCAGTGGATGTCAGTGTCTTCTTTCCTTCACTGAATAGGTGATGCTGGCTGAGCAGAGGTCTGGATGCCAACAATTGCATCCCTTTACTGATTAAAATACTTATTTTCTTTCCAGTATATTGCATAAAAAGTATTTTTTATGATTAATAATTGCACAGTTGGAAAAGACTAATCTGTTTGCCCACAGAGTGATCGCTTTGTCTTAGGGGAATAAAAAAATTCATAACTCATTTACATAATAATGGTTTGTTAAATGGTATTTGACTATCTAAAAATTGGTATTTACTTAGACTTTATTCCTGACAAGTAGCAGGATTTTGAGGACTGATATAATCATGGTTTTTGGTTGCCTTTATTAGTTTTACATGCTTTGTTTTCCCAACAGAGCAGCTGGAATATTGTATACACAATTGACATCAGCACTGGGTGCAATCCAGATATAACCTGCCATCAAGCTTTGGCAGACAAAAAAAAATATCCAAAGGAGACAAAAAAAAAGAGAGGCTTTGAAGGCTGTGTCTGTGTGTTTGGGAGTAGATGGGCACATGGAGGGGCTGGAAGCTGTCAAGCTGAATTAGCACATTATGTCCTGCCTGTTGAGAAATTCCAGTGCTGGCTCAGTGCCACACAAACATGACCACAGAATTTGCACACTGGTACTTTCATTGCTTGTGTCTTGCCAGAAATCCAGGGGGAATCACCAGCTGGTAGCTTTAGGAAAAGACATCAGCAGACACAACCACTGGGCCAGCACAGACTTTTCCCCAGCAGAACAGGGCAGTACCTGAGTACTAAAGATGAAGAAAACACCCTGTAACATGTGGAACACAGTCAGGGAGGGGCAGTAAAACTGTGTAAAGATGCCTACATAAAGATGGATAGTGGTCAGCCTGGAGGAGACAATTAGAAATAACAGCAGTGATTTGAAACCTGTGAGCTGTCTATTGGACTCTGCCTGCCCTGACTCTGCCCAAGGCTTTCCAGAGGGCTGGAGAGTGGGATGGTTAAACCACCTCATGCTGACTAAAGAAGGATCTGTTTAAAAAGTGGCTGTAGCAGCAGTGGGGTTTTTTTGGGGATCTGCTGAAGGGGCAGGGCTGCTGCATGTGTCCTGGGATCAGTGGCTGCTGGAGCAGGGATGGAGGTTCCCTGGAGCAGCTCTCACACCTTCAGCCACCTGCTCACAGAAAAATGAACAAGAATGTTCTGAGAATGCAGAATTTAAAACAAAAACACAACCAAAGCCAAAACACAACCAAGCTGTATTATTATAGATGGAGTCTGTGAAACATCATGTAAACCATGGTCCATGAAAAACACAAATCTATTTTGAGGAACCTGAAGAATTTAATTCTGCTTCCTGCAGGAAATGGGACCGGTTTTTCTTGTTATTTTGCCCTTATTTCTACTCTTAGATTTCCTGAAGAACTGGGTGGAAGTGCAAGATATGGCTACAGAAACAATTAAACAGAGTGAATTAGGCAGGTGGGCTTCTGGCAGATTTCCTTTCTCCTTGCTTGCAGACTTGGTCACTGAAGGGTTGTTAGATGAGGAGGGAGCACATATTGTAGCAGAAACCAAATACCAGAACCACGGTAAAATAGAAAGCAGACCAGAACAGGGCTTGCACTAAAGCAATTGTCTTGCAAGTCATGAATAAGAAGAGGATGTTGGAAGGTATTTGAGCTGACAGGAATGAGGAGACAGCAAATTGGTCCCATCTACTTCAATAATTTCATTGTTGTCTATTGAATTAATTCTGAATTATCAGATTAGGACTTCAGGGGGTATAGACAAAAGGATTGGGCTGCTTGAGCTTGATGTCATTACAAGCTCTGCCTGAATAAAGAAGCTTAGGCTTGGGGTTTTATTTAATAAAATAAACCAACAACAACTAAAAACACTTCCAGAGAAAAACAGAGAAAATTGTAACATTGGTGCTGCTTTATTCTTATACTGACCATAAGATTTTTTTTATCTCATGAGTGCCAACTGCTTTCTTGGTATCACTAATAATGTTGACTGTTGTCAAAGTCTTGAGAAAAGACATCAGCAACAATTTCCTAAATGGAACCACAGGGACCTCTGTATGTCCCCACTGCACTTTAGCAAAAAGGGAGACCCCTTAGGTGAAAGGAAAAACCTGACAATTTTCCCAGATGTCTGAAGAATGGAATGCAGACTGTACTTCAAATTGAGCAGTGAGGTCAGAGAAATGGGAGGCAGGATGTAAATACAACAGAACACTTTCCCTTGGATAATCTGCAGGAGGGAAATGAAAGGTCATATTTAGCCAAGAGACAAAAAAAGCATTATCTGTATTTCAGGAATGGCTTTCACACAAACTTAGGTTTTTGAATTGTCCTGCCTTCAGGATATGCAATGTTAATTGTACTTGGAGGAGGCATTTGTAAACTGAGTGGCTGAAAAGGTCATTTGCTTGTTCTTCTGACTTAGTTAAGAGCACAAAAAGAGGCTATCTTTACTTGGCATACACACAGAGTAAGCAGATTTCATTTTGCCTGTAAAGAGCTTAAAAAGAGCTGTGTGGAGAGAAGTTCCCATTTTGCAAAGGATTTTGACATTTCAGAATCTTGCTTAATTCTCAATTGGATGAAAAAACCCAGTATATGGAACTTGGTGACAGTAAATTCCACTTTGTCCACTGTTTATTCCCATTATCTCAGAAAATATTGAAAGTGTGCCTGATGATATTGTAGAATATTAAAAACACCTGAAATGTATATTCCCAAACAAGAACTCCCCTTAGGATATTATTTCAATTCCCTAATCCCACATTTTTCCTCCAAAAAGGCTGTTGAAAACAATTTGGTTTATATTTAAGTCAGGAGGAACAGATCTCATTTCATTAAGATTTTCCTGACAGCTCCTGTTGACACTTTGCTAATATCTGTTATCAGCCATAAACACTTTTATAAGGAGAAAGATGGAAATTACTGTCTTCTAAGAGGGGGAAAAAATATTTCCTTGCAGATTTCTGTTCTTTAAAGTCTTGTCAGAAGATATAATCCTGCCCAGGTCTGCCCTACCAAAAGCAATGAAGGATCACCTGCATCTCTGATTGAGCCCAGAGCAAAACTCAAACTGACTTCAGTGCCAAGGACTGGCTCTCCCAGAGTCACCAACTCTGTCAGGAATGGTTGAGCAATGTGAGAAGTGAGGAAACCAACCTGTGAGTCAGGCAGATGATCTCCACTCATCCTGTTAATTTTGATGGCAGAAGATAAAAAGGCAGCTCCCTAGAGCCCCACTGCTGGCAGGGTGGAGAAGAGCTGCCTCAGGAGGCACTGCCCCTGGAAGGAGGATGCATGGTAGGACAGGGACAGACATCAGTGAGCTCCTGGGGGCAGGAATTCCCAAATGCACTGAGTAGGAATGAAGCAGCAGCCTGCCTTTAGCACATCACAGGCTGTGTGTGCACCCTGCTGGATTTTTATCACCCCTTTGAAGCAGGACACTGATTGAATCACACAGGTCAACAAATAATCCTGCAGTTTTGAATGTTCATTGTGTGTTTTCAGAGCTGGGTCAGTGCTGGAAGGAAGTGTTCAGGTTGTTTCACAGGCCTGGCACAGCAGCATTTTCCCTGCAAAATCCCTGAACTGCAAAAGTGTCCCCCTCCTAAGAGAGAGTGAACTCCACGGAGAAACAGGAGCAGAACTGGCCTTAAAAGTGCTTTTTGGCCATTTCTCTCTGCAGAAGAGCTGAAAACTAAAAGAGGAGCTTAAAATCAAAGTGAGGACCTGCAAGGCAGGATAAAAGGACATCCAGGGCTGTCCTCTCCCACAGGAGGCACCTTCTGACATTTTCATTCCAGCAGCCTTTTCCTTCCCTGTGTTGTTGTCTTTCTCCGTTTTTAAGCACCTCTGGCAGCAACGGGTTTGGGTTTTAGAGCAGCTCTGGCTCCCTGTGGGGCTTCTGTCAAACTCAAACCAGGAGCTTCCTCAGGGTCACTCACAGCTGTGGCAGCTTCTGCTGTCCCTGCCAGGGTGACTGGCAGTGCTGGCAGCTGCCAGCTCAGCCAGCAGCAAGGGCAGAGCAGGTAATCAGCCCAAATTACCCTCTCAGGACTTTGGACAAATGAAATTTGTATACAAGATCAGCAGGACCTTAGGAATATTGGTTCTGTGACAGAAAAGGGAAAAGAACAGGAAAATAAGGATGACAGCAGACCTCCTTTAAACAGTGACATACCTGAAGCTTAACTTTAATCTGACATTGAAATGCATCCAAATTCAACTAGAAGACAAGAAACTACAAAATAAATTCTTCTTGATGTTAATTATATATAAGCTGTAGCTGTCCTCACAAGACAGTTTCTAGGAATAAAAAATTTAAATGACGCTTCCCTCATTTAAGTAAAATAATCCTGTTATACAGACATTTATTCTATCTGCCACTTCTAGGTGCTGAGCAGCTTAACTTCTATAAAGAAAGAGTTCTTAGCTGTTTCTCGAGAAAACTGAGTTGCTTCAAACTCTTTCCCTTCTTCAGAGCTCAGAAACAATAAGCAAGAGCAGTTAATGATCATTATTAGTGGTCATCCAGGGGAGTGGCTCTGAGGTCTTGTCACTGGTGTCTTGTCACTGCTTCCTGTTTGTGTCACAGCTGTTCCCTGAGCCACGTCACCTTCCAGGGCAAAAGATACGTCTGGTTATTTTTGTCCTCGAGTTTAACAGGCAGCACCTCCCTATGCATTCCAAATATTAATTCCCTTGTCACTCTGAGCCTCGGTGTCTGCTTAGAATTAATTTGCTATGACAGACCAAGTGAGCACTTTTATAATTAGAGACATTACCTTATCATAGCTAAAAGAATTTAAGCCAATCTTAGGTGCAAGGGAGAAACAAGAGGCATCACCAAGATGTGCACTCATGTCAGCTCTGCAGGAGGTGAGCAGAGCAGTAGTTTGCATATTCTGCAATTGCTTATTAACAGTACATTATACAAATTGGGCTTCCCCAGTCAAATGTTGGGAGTGTGCAGGAAAGAGAAATAAGCATACAGTTTAGAGTCAATGTATAATGCTCTGCCAGCTGACAAAATTTCATTTCAGCATTCTTAAATGCTTCAAAGGCAAAGTGCTCTCAAATGAGTAACTGATGTTAACTCAAAAGCTGGAAGGGTTCCTGTGAACACAGAGGTATTTAGCAATAGTCTCTTCCTTTTTCATCTTTACCCAACTGAAGTCAAAAAGAGACCTGCCACAGAAGTGACACTTTTTACTATTCATACATTATTTAAATACTGGCTATTTGGATTCCTGCCCCTGGAAGGAAGAAACCCACCAAAGATATGGTGTATCTTTGGAGAGTGATGACCCTGTTTTTCTTCTGGTTTGGGTGGTGGAGCTTTGATTTAGGGTATAAGGTGACCTCCACCCATTTTCAGCCACTTGCCAATCCTGTCTACCTCAGAAACATCCCCTGCTCTGCCCAGTGCCTGTCTAGCTCACTGCTTTTCACCAAGCATATCCTTGCCTGGCTCCTCTTCTGAATCCTTGGCCATTAAATTACTGTGCAAAGTGATGGTGAGGTGATTTGCCTGACTCCTGTATGAGAGAAAACAAAAAGTGGGCTGATATTTCTGAACATCAATAAACCTACCCAAAAATGAAAGAATCTAGATGGAGGAATGGGTTTATAATCTAAAATGTTGTTTTCAGGCCAGACCAGCTGAACTATTGGGAGCTCTCAGAAGGCTGAGGGGGTCTCAGGTCACATCCCAGATGTCACCAGTTTCAACACACAGAGGGCACTGGCTGGGAAAAGCTGAGGGGAAGAGGCAGAGAGTTGGAGTGACCTCTGGAGATCACCCAGTCCAACTCCTGCCAAGGCAGGGTACCCAGAGCAGTGACACAGAGCACATCCAGGTGGCTCTGGAATGTCTCCAGAGAGGGAACTCTGTGTCCTCCCTGAGCAGCTGTTCCAGAGCTCTGCCACCCTCCACATAAAGAAATTCTTCCCCAAGTTGAGGTAGAATTTCTTGTGTTTTATTTCATGGCCATTGCTCCTCATCCTGATGCTGGGCACCACTAAACAAAGTCTGGCACTGTTTTAAAAGGAGCCTGGGCAGCAGTGGGGGGAAATGTTGAGAAGATCTTTAATCTGTGAAATAGTTAACAGTTGTTGGCAAACTCTGGGTGATGTCCATGTCTTAGAAAAACCAATTAAGAGTTTAGGGCTTGACGTACTTTAGTGCTCTCAGACCTGGAGAAGGAAGTTAGCAGAGCCTGAGAGGAAAATTTATTGTTGAGAACCGAACAGAATTCATAAACCACATTACATAAAGCAGAAATGCCCTATCTGGGCAAAAGATAAAAAGACTGAAAAATGCAGACTAATCAGCATGAGAAGCGAGAAATCAATAACAAATGGAAGACAGAATACTAATTAATGAAGAGAACTATGTGAATTATAAGCCAATTAACATTTATCTCTTCCCTGAAATGTATAAAGAAGCGTTTTGATGGCTGACATGCATGTTGTGGGGAGTCATCCCCATGTTCCTTCAACACCGAATCACGAATGTGAAAAACGCCAATCACTTGTTTTTAAAATTTTAAAAGTTTAATAGTAATAAAATGGTTATAAAAATAGTAATACAATTAGAGTAATAATAATTTGGACAAATTGAATTAGGACAATATGAGACAATAAAGACAAAGAGTTACAGATGTCTGGGTACCTTTTTCTGGGCAGCACAAGCCCGAAAAAGGACCCACGTTAACAAAGGATTAACCCTTAAAAGCAACAGCCTGTTGCATATTCATACACCTCACACATGATGCATAAATTCCATTCAAATACAGGATTCTGTCTGGTCATCCTCAACTTCTTCCTCTGAATCCTGACAGCGCCTTAGAGGTGGGAAGTTCATTTCTTCTGATAATGGAGCAATAAATTCTCTTTCTCTGAAAGATTTAGGTGTCCTGTGGCTGCTATCTCGCTGCGAGTCCTTTCTTTAAAGAAAACTATCCTACATAGCATAGTTTCTATTTTAACATTTTTTATAACATAAAACTATATTTAACACAGTACTTAAGAGAATTAATACAGCATTACTTTCTAACACAACACATATAATATTCATTTTAATATTTGCGAAAAGCCAATCATAAAATACATGCATTTTTCACAGCGAATGCCGCCTTTCCAACAAGCAGCCTGGAGAGTTTATTTTTATTTCGCGGTGCTCGGGTCGGGGCGCCCGGGCAGGCCCCGCTGAGGGCCGCGCTCGCTCGGTTGTCACAGCGACGGCGACGCCGCGGCCATGTCGGACCTGGGCTCCGAGGACGCCGAGTCCGGCGAGGCCGGGAAAGACATCGGGGTCCGCGGGGCCCGGGAGGAGCGGGGAAGGGAAGGGGAAAGGGAAAGGGAAAGGAAAGGGAAAGGGAAAGGAAAGGGAAATGAAAGGGAAAGGGACAGCCCCGCTCAGTGCCCGCCGCGCCGGTTGCCAAGGGCAGCCCCGGGCACGGCTGTGCCACCCGCCCTGCTGCTAACACGGGGCTGGAACAACGCGGCCGCGCTTTGCAGCTCTGCGCCAAGAAGCCTGGGGGTGCCGGGGTCTGGAGCCGAGCTGGAGCAGCTTTCCTCAAGCACCTGTGGCCCTCTGATGGGTTGGATTGTGCCGAGCCCTTTAACCCTTTCCCTCCCGCTTGGCAGGAGTACGAGGGCGATCGCGATGGCGAAGGGCAGCGGCACGGGTTCGGGAAGGCGCGGCTGCCCAATGGTGACACCTACGAAGGGGAATACGAGCATGGTTTGAGGAGTGGACATGTAAGACACCGAGCCTGGCTGTGGTTCTGCTTCTGCAGTTGGGCTCTGTATTGAAACAAGGGTGAGAAATGATGGGTGTTTTATCTGTACCAAATGTGTTTCAGGGGACCTACAGGTTTAAAAACGGTGCTCTCTACACCGGGGACTACCTTCAAAACAAAAAGCATGGCAAAGGTGTCTTTTTTTATCCAGATGGATCGAAATATGCAGGTAAAGCAATGAACACAGCTGTAAGGATTTCTGTAGCCTCAAGGACACGTTCCCCCCTCACTCCTCCTCCCTCCACAAATGAAAAGAGTGGAGAATGTCTTATTTTAGGAAGATACAAGATATTTTCCAACATATATTTCTGCAAAATATTGTCCTCTTATTACCTTTTTATTAACAGTTCTGAGAAGCTTGGGATTTATTTATGGTGATTTGTGTTAAGACATATATTAGGTCTATCATTAAAAAAAATAGACCTCTTAATAGAGCCCTTATTTAGGGATTGGTACACCTGAAGTTTAAAGAAGTAATGAAAGTTAGAGTTTCCCTGCTTGCTGGAGAGTACCTGAAACAATCAGAATCTATCAGTTAGGATTCAAAGGACAATATTTCCCTCCTAATTTCTAAGCTAGGAAAGAAAAGACATTCACATTGTCAGGGCTAAAAGCTGAGATCAAAAAGAGCAGCCCCATCTTGCCTTGGAGGAACATATGCACTGAGGTTTTTTTTTTTTTTTTTTTAATTTATTTTAAGTTTGATTAGAAGAAAAATTAAGATAGAAACCATCTAGCATCCTTCTGAATAGATGTGCCCCAATATTGACAGGACAACTTCAGCAAATGAGTCAAATTACAGTAGCTCCTCTTTAAGTTCATGTGGAATTGTCACATTATCTCATGCAACTGTAATACATTTCCCAATTCAAAGACAGGTACTGGGTTGTTATGTGTTCATAATGGTAATAGAGAGTGATAATGAAGGCACGTAATTATGGAAAAATGGAAAGGGAGGTCATACAGCAGCATAAATAATTGTGGAGAGGAACAGACTGATGAAAAAAGAGCAGGGGGCTCTACTTTAGAGTAAGGAGTGGTGTAAGGAATAGTGAGGAATCCCAGCAGTGCCATAGCTTTCTTTTCCTTCTCTAATACTTGTATGATAACATTACAAACTGGCCACAGTGAAATAAACCAGCTCTCACACTGCTTTTATCCTTTTGTCCTTGAAGGAGACTGGGTGCATGACCAGAGACAGGGCTATGGAGAATATCTGTATGCAAATGGAGACACCTATACTGGAGAATGGGCTAACAACAAGAGGTTTGTTTCCTTTGCACAGGGATGTTTCAGGTCACCCAATAGCATTAAAATGCAAACATTATTTTCAGAGCATGTCTGACTGCAGTAAGAGAGGTCCAGGGGTGACCTTGGCAATTTAGTCCAGCTTGAGTAGTTTCACCTGCTTAATGAATACAGTTTTAATACCTTAATTTTAACAACAGCCTAAATTCTTAATATTCACTGGTATAAAACCAAATTATTATTTTCTCCCTAGGCATGGGCAAGGCACATATGTCTATAAAGAGACAGGATCTAAGTATGTTGGTTGTTGGGTAAATGGAATCCAGAATGGACCAGCTGAACTTATCCACCTAAACCACAGATTTAAGGGCAGATTTCTCAATGGAAAGGTAAGTGTGCTTTCTATTCATCTGAACAGTTAGCATGAAACTGCCTTAATATGACCTATTTCTACTTAAAATAAGAAGCTAGGCTTCTGATCTTTTGTAGTATTTCCTGTACCATAGGTGTAACGCATGAAACTGAATTATAAACACAATGCCAAGTTTCTTTGCAACATTGCTTTCAAACTGTAGCGTTACTGACTATTGTATGGAATTTGTAGTAAAGGATATTTAACATTTCTGTGCTTAGACTAAATTAGCTGCTCAGTTCTCCTGATGTTTTTGTGTTTTTATGCAGCCTTTAGGTCGTGGCAAATTCATTTTTGATATTGGATGTGAGCAGCATGGTGAATACATACAGCCAGTGCAGGTAAAAGAAACAGTGCAAGAGTACTCAGTAAATCAAATCTATTGTTGAGGAATACATAAAGTGCCTTACAGACAATGATGTGAAAGTAGATCTTATGAGTCAAAAAGGGTGGAAACTCATGCATTCTTAAGAACAAAATGAGGTTTCATTTTGCTTTTTTTTAATGTTCTTTACTGTGTAAGCTTTGAAAAGTACAAGGTGTGATTTTGCACTGCTTGCAGACATGAATGCTTTCTGCTTAAAAAGAATCAAGACCTTCCCAAAACATTTGAAGCTTCAAATCACAGAGGAATATAGATATATTTGTATACACATTTAGCCTCTATTGCATTTTCTTCTCAACACCAGAAAACAATGAGCAATATTTTTTGTGTTTCTGAACTGCTTGGTGCTATGCATACAAATGGTAATTTCCAGAAGGGTCCTGCTTGGGAAATATGTCCTATTGTTGTTCTGGTCATGTTAGGAGCTTCATATCCACAGCTTCTAATAATTGTAGGAAGTGATTTGGATCAAAGTCTGTTTTCCCTGCTTTGAAACGTATCTGTTTGATATGGTGCAAAAATAGCTACAGAAGTAGGAAATGTATTTTAATATTAGTTTGATTTTTTTTTAAATTGCCACATTTTAGCTTAGAGTTTGCTACCTCTGTTGTCTGACACATTAGTTCCTGTTACACACTCTGAAAACTCTGTGATGCAGCAATCATTCTGAAGGATAAAATAATAATCATCAAAATCCTTTCAATTGTGACAGAGATTTGCAAAGCTTGGAGAATGTTTTGCTTTTGTTCTGGCTAAAAGCAAGAGATCCTCAAATTAAGTGTCAGATTCATGGGAGTATCCAGAGTAATGTGTGTTTCCTTAGTTCAGTTGGGAATTCTTAGATGAGTTTTTAAAGCAGGGGACAGTGCTGTCACTAAAGTAAGATTAAATTTTGCCCTTTTGCTTTAGATTAATTAATAACAGAACAAAGCCCATTAAATAAAAGAGAAGAAATTAGCTAATAATACAGACAGCGATTCAATTATTGACTCCTTCATATTCGTAGAAAAAACATTATTTTTTTAAACTTTAAAAATACTTTCCCGTTTCAAAACCATAAGCTCTGTGCACAACCTTACTCCTTCCTAGATCCTTTCAAATGTCCTCCCTAGGCAAAGATTGAGGCAGAAACAGCAGTTTTTTCACTCTGTTTTTGTGTGAGACAGACAGTGCAGTATCTACCAGACAGAGCATCAGGTAGCAATCATCAGTAACAGCCAACTGATTTCATCAGGGTTCAAGACCTTGGTAGTTCTTGTCCAAGATTTGCAGTTGCTGAAGTTCCTCCACCTGTAAATACTTTCATTGCCATTTTGATCCCAGATAAGGAGGTTTTGGTAGACTAACCCATCATCTTAGTTACTGTCTGTAGGGTGAGATCCTGGATTTCATGAATTCTTTTCTAGGAAAGAGAGGAGGAAGATGAGGACGAGCCACCACCACCTCTTGAACCAGTATGGAAAGTATCAGAAATTACTAAATTAACACCCTGGTCTCCCCATGATGAGGAGCTGCTAGTCCCCAAGGAAGCTGCAGGTGGAGAAGCTGAAGAGGAGGAAATTCCATCAGCTCTAGGTTTGTTCTGGAAACATCTGGAAACTCCATGTTTTGACTATGGTGACCATTGTTTTAGGGGTTTAATATCAAGCGATTGAGAGGGTTTTTGTGGTTTTTTTTTGTTTTTCTTGTGATTTTCCATGTATTGAATATTTGGAACTTCCAAGTCCATTCATAAACTGCACAATATCTATGTATGTGTTTTATTTCACATAGCATGAGATACAACTGTCTTGGGAAGCCTGTGAGTTATTTGACTCTATATCATGGCTTATTATACAAACTTGGCTATAAACAGAGAAGATTTTGTGGGATTTCTCATGTGAACAACAACTGCAGCCTTCAGTAGGACTTAGGAGCTATTACATGGAAACAAAGGCTGAATGCAAATTTGTAAAATTGGTTTTCTTTGGTATTTCTAATTTCTTATATTTCAGATGCAGAGGAGGGTGGGGATCACCCAGAAGGCGATGCAGGAGAGGAAGGTGAGGGAAAGAGAGAGGAAGAAGTAAATCCAGATCAGGAGGATCAAGGTGAGAAATGGGGCACATGTGCTCGTTCTTTAATTAGCAGTCAGGGTTTGAAATTGTGGATGCCAAGCAGCTGAAGCCATGCTGCTGCCGGGAGACCATGGGAATCTCTGCTTTTCATAAAGAGGGCCGTGCTCTGGAGAGGTAAACTATGAGAAGTTAAATTCATATGCTGCAACAGAACAAATTGAAAGTGACACTTCTGTGCATATACACTTGACAGCACTTGCAGAGCTGAATTTGTAAGATTGAATTTCCAAACTGTGGGGGTTTTTTAATAAAAATGAGACAAAGTATGTCAGATCCTGAGAAGTTCAGGAGTTTTGAGCACTTCACTTTTCTCTCATGAATACAACTGTGTTTTCTTGATTCTCCCAAGCGTATTTCAAAAGCAGGCAAAACAAATATGAAGAAAGAAATTTTTGGTGTTGTTATACGTTCTGGTTTGAATAGTCTTTGGTTGGTTTGTTTCTTCAACAAACCAAGGAGATCTGAAATTCAGGTGCTCAGGTTTTCCTCTAGGCAGTTCAGAAGCCTGTTTTAAATACAGTTACAAGCAGCAACAGGGATGCATCCATGTTTACTCATATTTAGCTTATAAGCCTCCAACCAATTGTGTTCTTTGTATTTCTTCTTAAAATTCACAAGCTTGCCTATCTGATAGGAAAATATTAGATAAATTTATCTGTTTGTAATCAGTCCATTTTACAATAAATCCAAGCCAACCACTGTCTTTATGGATTAGAAAAGACCTTAAACCATATGAAAATGGCTGGAGATTTGGGTCAGCTAAATATTTGGGTCAGCTCTTGTAGTTTTCAGTTTATTTGCTTTTAATTTTCAGCTCTGAAGGTGCTTTCCAGCTTCAGGGCAGAACAGGCAGCTGGCTGACCTGGTGTGTGGGACTGACATCTTACAGGGTCCCTGGGCTTGGGTCAAATCCATCAGAAATCTCAGCAAATTATAGCTCTGCTTTGGATTTGGCAAAAGTGCATTGAGCCTGGTTTGTCTCAAAGACCCTTGGATTCAAACAACCATTTGGACTGAACTTGATTCTAATAAATGTTTTGGCCCACCAAAACAAACCAGTTCTGGTTTTCCCAGTGGCTTTTCTGGGGTGTTTTTGAGAACAAATGAGCTCAGGTGTCTGTCAGATATGGCGCAGAGGCAGATGCCAATGCCTGAAAACACAGCAAAGTGATAGATTCCAAGTTCCCTCCAACTCTTTATTTCCAAAATCAATAAGCTGGATGATTTTTGACATAGGTCTCATAACATAGGTTTCAACATGATTTTTCAGCATAGGTCTCCCTCCATAATTAATGAGGCCACATATTGTTCTCCTTGTCTTTAGGTTTAGCAAGATTAAGTTATAGGAAGGGGGAATGATTTAAAGAAAATATGCATCCTGTGAAGAGCAGATATAACAAAATCTGTTTTCTTTGCAGCCTGGTATTCCCTGCCCCTTTACCATCATTCTTTTTCCACACAGAAATTCCCTCTTTTCTTGTTCTGCATTCTTTATGATATTATCTAACCAGGAGGCATTTTTGGCTGTTCAGAGTTACACATGGGCTGGCTGGCAGTCAGTGTGGGTGTGCTGAGTCTGTCTGCCAGCTGACAAACAATGTAAACAACTTCAGTTCAACTACTGGCATTGAAAGGCAGTGGGTGAGGAGGACTGAGGTGGATAGCAGAGCTCTAGATTTATGTTTTAGATTACTGGGATTACTTTCCAATGTTTTATAATAAAATGCGTCTCTATGCCCTGTCTTTCCTTCTACTCCACAGAAATTACTGATTTCGGAGGATGAATCAGAGGAATCAGAGGAATTGGGTATAACTAAAGGAAAAGACCCAAAAAATGAAATTTTAAAGTAGATGATTTTGTTTGGTAAGCCTGCAATATTTTTATTTGTAGAAGGTTGTGTTAAGATGTTTTGAATAAACATTTCTAGGTGTTTTGAATAAACATTTCTGTCAGTGTTCTGTCTGGAATGTGTATCTTTGGACCTTTTATACTCTCAGGTTCTCATAGCAACTTCCTTTATTCCATGTAGCGAGTAATGAGGTGTCAAATCCAGTGTGGAATTATTCTGAATTCATGAAGCCATGAAGCTGTGTCCTCACTACTTACTCTTCTACTCCTGGTGGTTACTGTCTTTCTTGAACCCTGCCTCTGGGCACAGAGACTTGGGGGTTTTGCTGGTGAAGACAAAGGCAGCACTGGACTTCCAAGCTCTCTCCATTTTCCCTGTCACTAGGGCACAGTTCCCGGCCTACGTTTTCCTTGTTGATTTTGCTGTTGTCCTTGCATCTGTAGAAGCTCTTCTTGTTGCCCTAAATCTTCCCTTGCCAGTTAGAACTCTAATTTCATTTTTTTATCCTAACACACTGGTGCAATGTTTTTAAATTCTTCCTCTTTAGTCTGGTTTTCCTTCTGCTTTCTGTATACTAGTTGTTTGTTTTGGATTGGTTTGATTTTGGTGTGTTGCAGCTCAGTCCCAAGATCCTTCTTTACCATGTGCCTTCCTTAAGCTGTTTCAAAGATATTGAACTGATCAGGGTGAGGGAGTGGCTCTGTAACAAATTCCTGGCACTGTGCCACATCATCCTAATGATCATCGGTGATCCACAAGCTCTTAGCAAAAATGTTGTTCATATACAGAATAGTTTCATGCATTCAAGCAGCTTCTTCACATAGAGAAAAACTCTCCTCCAAATTTTACCTTCCTGTCTTTATTAATGAGCCTTTCATTCATTGGAGAGCTCTGGTTATGTGAGCTGTCCCACAGTGTTTCAGTTTTCCTGAGGATGTCACTGTTCTGCATCTGAAGCAGTTCCTAGTTCTTTCTTTTCCCAGTTTTACACATATAGACTAAGGCAGGCTCCCTTTTGAGTTGTTTTATCTTCATTATGGGTATCTTGCTACCATCACCCTGCTCCATTTATGTAGCAGCCCTGAATTTAATTCCTTAGTGTAAGCAGTTCTTGCCATACTTCAAGATACCAAGTTTCTCCTCCTCAGATTCTCAAACTTATTGGAAAACACACTCTTTGTTGCTCAAAGAGGGAACCATGGTGATTAAAGCCCAAGCAGCACCGTGCTCTTATCGCTACTGAGGTACAAGAACTGGCAAAGGCAGCCATTCACCTGCCCTGCTCAGCTTCCCATCCCTGCAGATGTGCTGAGGGAGGGCAGGATCCACTGTTTGTGTCATTGGGGAAGCCATTCAAGAGCCCCGGGGCCTCTCTTAGGAGGAAGCAGCTCCTGAGGTGTCTCTGTGCTAGAGCACAGCAGAGATGGAAGAGGACAAAGTGAACCCCAGCTCTCAGCCACACAGCCCCTTACCCAGTTGGCCAAACACCAGGCTCTCAGCGGGCACTTGGTGAGGGCAGTGGGTGGCTCAGTCCTGCCCCTGTCAGAGACTGAGGAGGAGGGAGCCTTTGTCAGCATGGAGGAAGAGTGGGAATCTGATGTGGATCATGAGCTTTCCCAGTCGGGAGATGTTAGGAGCTCCCAAGAGATCTCTGACTGGGAAGAGTCCCTTGAGCGAGGGCTCTCCCAAGGAGATGTCAGTAGCTGTGGAGAACTCTCCAACTGGGATGAGCAGAGCAGGAGTGGTCCCAGGGAGAAGCCCTTAGCTACCAAAAATTTTCCAACTGGGAAGAATGCAAGGAGCAAGGGTTGTCCCAAGGAGCAGTCGGAAGCTCCCCAGAAGCGTCTGACTGGGAGGACTCTGTTGGCCAAGAGCTTTCCAAAGAGGAAGACTCTGCTGGCCAGGAGCTGTCCCAAGGCAATGGTAGCAGACCCTGTGTGCAGTCCAGTAGGGACAATGATGGTGACAAAGAGCTTGCTCAGGACAATTGGGAACATGTGAGCATCCACAGCAATGGGGTCAAGCCCTTGCTGCAGGACAAGGACATGGCACAAATTGAGCTTCTCTGAGCTGAGTGAAGAAGAAGACAGGGAGCAAAGACCTGGAGTTTTTGCAGCAGACGGGCTCCCAGTGCCTGTCCCTTGGAGGCCTGGGTTGAGCATGCAGCTTCTCCCACCTCCAAGGAGCAGGTGCCAGAGGCAGGGACAGAGAGCCAAAACAATGAAAGTTTGGTTCAAGAAATAGTAGTAGTAAGAAACGAAAACCCACAAAAAAACCCCCCAAAATCCCCCCAATAAACAAAACAAAACAACACCACGCAAAAAAACCCAAAGACAGTAAGAATAGGAATATGAATAATAGTAAGATTAAGAGGAATAAGATGATTAAGAATTATTAGTAGTAAATTATAATAATTATAAGAAGAAAAAGAATAACAAAAAAGTTGAATAAGAATAAGAAGATAAAGAAGAAATCATTGTAGTAGTAAAGAAGAAGATGATTAAGAGGAAGAAATAGTAATAAAAAATAATAAGAATAACAAAAATAATAAGGATAAATTGAATAGGAGTTACAAGAACAAGATTAAGAATAATAAGAAGACAAGAATTAATAGTAATAGCAATATATAAGAGTTAGAATAAGAAAAACAATGAGAAGAACAAGAATTACTAAGATGAAAAAAAATAAATACTAGTAATAGTAAATAAAAATAAGAATAGTAAGATGAAAAAGATGAAATTGTAGTAGTAGAAAATAATAATATTAAAATCCACACCTTCTAGAATCACAGAATGAAAGGGAGGGCCTTAAAGATCATCTAGTTCCAGCTGATTTTCTTTTCTCTCTCTCACTGTCTCTTTCCCTCTGAGACCTCTTCCCTATTTCTTTCTATCTCCCTACCTCCCCTTTCTTGATAAATAAAATCCATGTTAAATATTGTCCTCACATGGTCTCCTTTGCACCGACATTCAGGCAGAGGCCTCTCTCCCTCATGGCTCATACACCTGCTCAGGGTCCCTTCCAGCCTTTTTTTTTGTTCCCGCCCTTTAAGGCAAAGCTCTGAAGGGGCTGAAAGCCAAATGGAGCAAGATCTTGCAATGACATTGCATGACCAGCTTTCGTAACTTAATCAAGGGTTGTTTTAGCATGTGGATTGGGAAAAAAAAAATCAGGTGAGGGTCTTTGGCTGGTAGGTGCCATGGGTAAAGACCGTTTGAAAGAAACAGAGCAGGCAAAGAAAGAAAGAAAGAAGAGAAAGGACACAAATAGCACTAAGCTGAGAAAGTGGCACTCTGAAATCCAAAGTGGAACTTCCTGAAAAGGAATGAAAGAGAAATAAAGAAATCGGAAACTTTGGATTACTGTGCAATTTCTCCCTTTATCACAAACCTCTCCTGATAACTACAATCATGCAGCCCAGTTTACAGAAAGTCCTTAGTTCTGAATTGATGTTGCAGGCTGTGGACACAATGAAACATGGAATGGTCTTTCTCCTCCTTCCAGTTACTTTGACATCCTCAGGAGAGGAAAGGGCAGCTTGCATTCACCCATTCAATAAGACATGGGGCAGGGGGAGGAAAGGTCTCATGATCTCTGTAGCTGCTCCCACAGGGATGTGAAGGCTGGTGCCAGAACCCCAAGGGTCACTTTAAGGGGTGCCTTCCTGCAGTTGTTGGGTACTGAGGGGCAGCACTGCAATTTTATTCACTGAGCTTTGCAATTCTTCCACAAGCCAGGTGAGTAAGCCTCAGCTTCCTGGACACAAAGATTCTGTGATCTTTCTTTTTTGGAGGAGAAAGCCAGGCCCATTGGTATCCAAAGCCCTGTGCCCAGAGGTGACACTGGCAGGGTCCTTTATTGCATGAAAAGATGTGAGGGGCTGTTCACTTAACTCTGCAGTTGTTGCTTAGTGTGCAAACAGCATCACTCGCTAACACTGAGGGAAGGGGAAACCTTTTGTTGTATGAAAACCGACAAAAACTCTGAATTTGATGCTGGTGCCTTTAGCAGGCCTCTGAATGCCTCTCCTGGCCCAGTGTCCCTAAGGAAAGTTCCCCTCACAGGGGCCTGGGCGCATCAAGGACTACAAGTGCCAAGTCTGTGGCTGCTCCATGCTAGTTCCAGTGAGGTCAGTGGTTGGAGGGATGTGGGGTGTGGCCCTTTGTGACACAGGTGTGTGGCACCAGGGCCTGTGGTGGTGCAGGACACGGTGGCACCCAGAGGCCTTTGTGACACGGCAGAGCCCCACCCTGCCAGAGGGGTGTCTGATGGTGTCTAAGGGCTGTCTGAGGGGTGTCTGAGGGCTGTCTGAGGGGCATCTGAGGGGTGTCTGAGGGTGTCTGAGGGTGTCTGAGGGCTGTCTGAGGGGCGTCTGAGGGGCACAGAGCCCCGGGGTGCCCTGTCCCAGGAGAGCCGCTCTGCCAGGAGGAAGCAGCTCCCCTGAGAGCCTCTGTGGCAGAGCACGACAGAGCCGCTCACAGAGGAGGTGAACCCCAACTCCCTCCCTGCCACGGAGCAGCCAGGCCTGTGCATGAAACCCCAGGTGATGGCCAGCCATGGAGGGAGAGGGGACAGAGAGAGCCGGCATGGGGCCGGAGGCAGAGGCCCAGGGGCCAGGGCCAGGCCGGCGGCTGTGCCAAGGCGGTCGCCTCCTTCCCCCACAGCCAGGGCAGAGAGGCAGGGCCGTGCCCCACACAGGACCTGGTGGCCCTCCAGCCGCCGCCATGGGTGGCTGGAAGCCCTCAGGGAGCAGGGGCAGGGGGCAGTAGGAGGTTCAGAGCTGCCAGGGGCACAGAATGTGGAGTGGGACTTGGCCAGGAAGGAGAGAGAGAGGAAACCCTATGTGGGCCGGGAACTGCCCCAGTGGGGAAAGGAGAGGGGCCAGGAGCTAGAGCAGTGGCAATATGAGAGATACCAGGGCCTGCCCCAGTGGAGAGATGTGAGGGTCCAAGGACTCTTCCCTTGGGAATATGAGGGACACAAGGAGTCTTCCCGATGGGGAAATGAGAGTGTCCAAGAGCTGGACCAGGTGGAATATCAGAGATACCAGGAACCTCCCCACTGGGAAGACATGAGAGTCCAAAAACAGTTCCCTTGGGAATATGGGGGACACAAGGAGCATTCTCAATGGGGAAATGAGAGTGTCCAAGAGCTGGACCAGTTGGAATATGAGAGATACCAGCAGCCTTCTCGATGGGGAAATGAGGACGTCCAAATGCTGGATCAGTCGGAATATGAAAGATACCATGAGCCTTCCCAATGGGGAAATGAAAATGTCCAAAAGCTCCGTGAATGGGAATATGATAGATACAAGAAGCATTCCCAGTGGGGAGATGTGAGAGTGCACAAACTGCTCCCATGGGAGTATAAGGGACAAAAGAAGCCTTCTCAATGGCAAAATGAAAATGCCCAAAATCTTTACCAGTGGGAATATGAGAAATACCATGAGACAAAGAGGGACAAAGAGGAAGTCAGACAAGACCCAGAGCTGTCCCAAAGGGGACATGGGAGAGACA
>WBNP01000675.1:72542-83940 GCA_013401095.1 Passerina amoena | reverse complement strand
AAGAATCATTTGTCAGGGTCATTGTCCTGGCTGGATGGCCAAGAGCAGCCTCCCACAATGGTAATGCACAATATTCTCTAACAGATGTCCCAGAAGTATGGTCACTTCAGGTAAAGAAATGTCACTTTTGGATAAAGTGATTTTGATGCAATATTCCATGCTGAATTGGCATATGAAAGATGTTATATACTTTACTTTCTCTTCATCATCTCTAGAACATCCATTACTCTGAAAGCTCAGGATGTCAGATTTACTACAGATAAAAATCCCAACTGAGAAACCATGTGGGCTTTTTCCTTCACAACCAAACATGGACCCAGCTCAGCTGTGGAGAGGGCACATGGTCCTGTGACTGCCCTTGTTGCTGTGATCCTGAGAGGCAGCGCTACACAGCAGAGCACAACTTCCTCCTTTCTCCTTTCTCTTCCTGCCATCCTCCCACCCACTCCTGGGACAGATGATTTTAGATTACATTAGAACCTCTGCTATCTCTGTTGAGGATGCTCTTAAGTTAACTGCTGATATGAACACAACATCCATCTACTGGATATGATTACATGGAACAGTTGAATTTTCCATGGCAGGAGCACCTTTACATTTCCTGCTTTCTGTACAAGGTCACTGATTTTTTGAAACAACCCAAAAACCTGAACTCCTGACCGGAGCAATTGCCATGTAAATATCTACAGTTTGATGCAATTCTCCAGGCAGTGTTGTAAAGCTGTCAGATATGCAAACTGAATTGCTGACTGCTAGGGGCTTAATTAAAATTCTGCTTGTGAAGCCTGTGATTCTGCTTCATTTGTTTGTCCTTCAGTCCTTCCCCAAGGGCTCTCTGGTGCCATCACCAACAGCAGCTCTGGACACCCCCAGTACATCCAAAGCTCCCAGCAGTGTCCTGCAGGCTCACACACAGCCCTGGCACTGACACACTGTGTGCTTAGGTCTGGGCAGGGACAAGGAACATTTCTGCTGCTGTCAGAAATTGTGAACTTCAGCAACTTCCCTCAAGGGTGTCCTCCTCTACTGCTCCACCCAGCGCAGCCTCTGCCATCCCTCCATCCCAGGTTCAGGCTCTCACCTCTGTAGAATTCCAGCTGATATCCCATCTTCCCTCCTTAAAAGAGAGTAGTCTGCACACCTCCTCCTGCAATTCCTTGGATGTGGCACCAGGACCACCACACAGCTCCCCCAGGGAAGGAGCCCTGGGAGAGGCTTGGACACAGCACCCCCTGCCCAAACCCTGTCTGGGTATTGAATGCAGGGAGCCCCCAAGACAGGGAATGATTGGCATCTGACTCCATTGGTTCAGAATGCTGAACAATTGCTTTATTAGAACTATACTATTTGATATTAATACTGTATTATAACTGTACTAAAGAGATACTAAAAGATATTATATTAAAGAAAAACCTGTGACTGTCTCCAGACATTCAGGCACAGCTTGGAGTGATTGGTTAATTAATATAAACAACCATCACTAGAATCCAATTACCAAATCCCTTCAGGTAAACATAACACATTCCACATATGCAAAACAAAAGGAGCAGCAAGTAGAGATAAGAATTTTTTTCTCTTCTTCTCTGAGGTTTCTCACTGTGTTTCCCAGGATAAGTCCTTGGGAAGTTGTGCCTGCTGCTCTCTGTGAAGAGAGATGTGGCCACATCTAGGCTGTCCCCAGCATGGTGCCAAGGGAAATTGCTCCAGGGTGCTGGAGATCAGGCCCAGTGCTTCATCAGCCTTGGTGCTGCACAGTTGCCACTGCTTGGAGGAGAGTTTCTGCCATTCCCCAGCAGCCACACAAATTACCAACAGCTCTGCTTGCTCTGCTCCCATCTCCCAGTGGGAGAGGCATCCTTAAAGGGCAGACAAAGCCCAGTGGTCCCTATCAGCAGGCAGATGATTACTTAACAATACAGCTAATGCGGCTTTTTGAAATCAAAAAAGCTTTTTTTTATGTAGCTTTTTGAAATCAAAAACCTGTCAATCAGGAAGTGGCTGGTGGGACACTGCAGCTGCAGAACCCTCCTAGAAGCTTCCAGAATCAACTGCAAAGACATAAATAGTAAATTAAAAGTATAGAGCAAGGCAGAGCTGTGCAAAGTGTTGTACAAGCACTAAATTCCAGACAGATGCTTTTCTCTCTTTGTGCAGGTGAATAAAGCTGCTCTGAAACTTTTTTCCCTGATAATTTGTAAGCAATACCTTAATTATTATGAATACCTGTCTGGTTTTAATTGGCTTTCTCATACTTTGGCAATTTTGGTATGGATATTAATGGACCTGGAGCCTGAGGTAGAGAGTTGCCAGCCAGTAGCAGTTTTTTTCTGCTTCTGAAGTGAAACAATAAGGTTGGGCCCATTTGGGATGAGATATTGTAATGATATTGCTGAAAAAGGACTTACATTTCCTACTTTTTCACCTCAGAGCAAGAAATCAATATGAAATTTCTAGTCTAGCAGAAAGAGGAAGAAAATTTTAACTCAGAATTCCACCAAAATGTATCTGAAAGTTTGAAAGTTAGTGATAAAAATGGATTAAGAGAAAGTGGAGATACCAGTCACATGAAATAGAGGTTATTACTTCTTCCTTGCATTTTTTTCTGCTATCAGAAATACCATAGTGATAAAATCCCCATGCAATATTTCTTCTCCTATCTTACTTTTTTTTTGCAGTTTCTTGTCACACTGATGTCCCCCAATGCTTACCCCAGTGAGCATTTTTAGATGAATTCTCTTTTCCTATTTTTTGCTTTTTTAGATGAAGACTTGTGCTGCATTTCCATTATTACTGTAGCTAGATCAAAGCTAACTTGGCCTGCTAATGTTGTGGGGAGGGGTTTAGTCTTATAAGAAAATTAGGATAATTAGTTTACTTGCTACTTTTGTCATAGTGTACTGTAAATATGAGGAATATCTGCCCAACATAATTCCAAATTCACCTCCACTTTAACATCATCTTCAATTCAAACTGAGTTCATTCTTGGATAGTTTAAATTACTTTCTTCCCCTGCAGCACTGTTTGTTAGTACATGAGTGACCTCCAGTGGTATTCTTGAAAAATAAACTCCTGCTTGGAATACAATCAGGGAAAGCTGAGAACATCTGCAAATCTCTAGTGTGTTACAGGTTGCTCCTGAGAACAGGACTTGCTCCTTTTGGAGATCCCCAGTAAGTAAAAAAGAAGTAAAAAAATCCACTCAACTGTTTCATTCCTGACCTGTGACTTAAAATTGTGCAAAGAATAGAAATATCTGCTTCTCTGACTCAGCAGAACTGTGCATATTCCTTGCACCAGTATTAATGCTGGCACAAGGAAAAAAGCTTTGGAAAAATCAGGATCAGAACATTCATAGCATGTTTTATCTCATTTTTCTGAAGAATTTGTCTCAAGGGGTTTTCCAAGCTCCTCTGCCTAAAAGTAGTCTCAAACAATACAATTTTTGATGTTAATATCCTTTCAAAGGGTATGGAAGAAGCATTATTGTTAATAAAAATTGCTGCTCTTCCTCCTCATCCCTCAATCACACCAGACTTTATTTAGCCATATAAACCTGAGGTTGTTTTCCCACAAGGGGTCACCATAGATTAGCCTCACTGCAGGTCTTCATCAAAAGAATTTATGTTCTCACATTTTAAGATACAAAGAAAACATTCAGATTCTCAAGGCAGTACTAAAAGCATCTATTGAAGCACATAACTTTGTAATAAAATGGATCCAGCGAAAGAAAACTGCAATGGAGTAAAGCAACAACTAATTTTAGAAGTTGCATTAAAAACACCCAACCAAACAAACAAAAAAAAAATCACAAAAAAATCCCCAAGAAACTGGAAAATAATTTCCTATTTCTTTTGCTTACCACAAAAATAAATTGGAAGATTCCAAGGACATTTTCTTCATTTCACCTGTGTTTAGTGATTAGTCTCATGCTGTGTACACACCACATTAGGAATTCTCTCTCTCTCCCAAGCACCAGATTGTACAACCAAGAAACCTTTTATTTTAAGGACATCATTTCAGCTCTGATTTTAAAAAGTGTTTAGGGTTGAATCTGTGCTCATGGAGTGCCAGGAAAGCCAAAAGCAGGGTCCTTGTGAATAGAACAGCTTGTCCTTGCCCTTCCATTATTAAGGCTGAGATGGTTTCAATGGGTTCCTGAGGGTGCTGCCTGTCCTTTCTGTTCATGTTCTTTCTGTTCAATTGACTCAAACAGCAGACATGGAGAAGTCTCCATAACTTTAGTACAGTATTTTGTGATTAAGCATTTGTCCTCACTACAAAAGAAAACTTAAGTTCTCAAACCCTCTTTTAAATATGCTCTGAAGTTTAATTCATTGCTTTCACTGAAGTAAAATTCATTGGAGTGCATCTGTATAGAGAATGAAAGAAAAGTACAGTGGGATTCTGGTTTGAGTGCCTTAGGAATCTGCCTGTTAAGTATATTTAGCTTGTCAATAGTGTTGTCCATGCACTGTGGGCATCTGATTAGATGCCAAAATTGGGTGGAGCAATAAAATCCATCCCCTGTAAGAGACAGACAGACTCTTCCCCCAGCCACATCCTTCTCCCCTCCTGTCACCTGCCTCTAGGGAGCTGCACACACTTATTAAGGATAGGAGCTGGATGGGTAATAACAGGATTAGAGTGCCATTAACTGGCTTTCAGCAACATTATTTCTGCAGATCAGAAGGACTGAAAAGCAAAAAGAAGTTTCATTGTTATATTATACACAGTGACAGCAATGTAGGAAAGCTGTTAAAGAAAGGATGATGCTGTTAAAAAAATGAGATGATGCTGTTCTTACAGGTTACATTTCACAACAGACCCACCCTGACAATACATCTGATTCCATTGGGTGAAGGGAGAGATCTCACATGGGATTTTATTTTGGTATTTTAAAGGAAGACACAGATTCTTAAGCTGGTGTTTGCAGCCCAATCTAGGATTAATGTATAACAGCATTATGGAAAAAAACCCTTGTTATCTCTAGAAAGGTAGAAGAAAATGGGTAATGAAATTTAATATCACTAATACATTAAAAATGACCAGTCTTTTAAGTGTCTTTGCTGATTTTCTTGTGTCACACAGCCATTTCTCAGCCAGACCTGAGTCCCTGCCCTCCCTGCCAGCCACAGAGGAGCCTGGCCACCTTCAGAGCTGAGAGCAAACTCATCCCTCACCACGCCTGCCTCTCTTGGCTGACAGCAAGTGTGTGCTGGGCTGAAATGTGGAGAAGCAGCCAAGCCACAGTTCTCTCAACACTGCAGTGGCATCCTGCTTCCCCTGATTAAGAAAAGGTTGTGGTGACATTTGGTGTTTTTATCTTCTTCTAGGACTGCAGCTGTAGCCACCCATCTCCTGAGCTTGAGTCCTCTGCCCTTGCTCGTTAAAGAGCTCCTGTCTTAGCCCTGGGACATTTGACTTTCACTCTAAAATTGCAGCACTGTCAGAAAACTGAGAGCTCAAGAAACTCCACCAGAGCTGGAAAGTCAGAATGAATCATTGCAGCTGCACAGCTGAGATAACAAAATCTCTACACCCACAGATAAAGGTGCCTGTCAGACACTTCTCAGCCCCAAAGCTGCAGTGTTGGATGGGCTCCTCTGCATGCCCCCATGGCTAATGGCATGCAGGGAGATGTCACATAGGAGCAGGTAGTGAGGAGTGAAAGTGAAAACATTTTTAGCCATGCTCTGAGAGAAATATTTTCATTTTCTCCTTTCATTGAAAGAAACATTGTACTTCCCTGGAGGCAGTTATCTGATAAGCAGAAAGGAAAAGCAGGAGAAAAACGGACAGTGGAAAGGCATGTTCCTGTTTGTGCATAAAATTTCAGGGCCACATTCTGTTAATTAAACACATCACATAGAGAAGGGCTGCAGAAACCTTCCAGATGACCCATGGGGAAAGTAATGGATCACCATTAATAAATTCAGCACAAACCAGCACAAAAAAAACCTGTTGTGCTGCAAGCGCCACCTTGGGAAGCGTTCAGAGTTAAAGCTGCTCATGTCACAGTTTTGTCACCAGCACAGTAACACGGGGCATCATTCCTTGTCCCAGAAACAGTAAAGAAATTGGTTCCTTTCCCTTCAAAAAGAAATAATTTAGACCCTTTTGCAATATGCATCACTTGAGAATTGCTGGATGAGGAGCTGATGTGATAGAAAATGGACTCCCTTCACAGAAGAGGTAAATTAAGAGTCAGTGTGGTATTTGCTCTCACAGAACTGATGGAGTGAACAGGAAACACAGTGGCTTTAACTAGAGCTGGTTGTCTCTTCGGGTAGAATCTGACTTTTTTCAGTCCCAGTTTTTCTGTTGTCTGAAAACAGCCAAGGGACTAAAGAAGGGGGGAAAAGGGGGAATTCTTGATGGATGTAGTTCAGTCTTAAAAATACAGCATTGTTTACTTCAGTGCCTCTCGGAGTGGAGTTTATAATCAGGTAGTTATACATATATCCATATTTATTAAACATTTTTATGCTCAGGAAAGGTTAAAAGGTGCTTTTCTCACCACCATCAAAAGTGTTATTTTTCACTTGAGCCCCACCTCTCAAGTTCATTCTTCTCAGTCACCAAAATAAAAACAAAATCCTGGCACCAAACTCAGAAGTGTTTTTCTGTGCTTTGACAGCTCAGAGAGGGCATTTCCCACCCTCTGTGTGTCTTCTGCATGAATCACTGGACTGTGATGAACCATAACCTGCCTTTGGCTCCCTTTTTGACAACTGCAAAGGCAGAGATGGCCTTTTAATCTTCCATGATAGTATTTCTCCAGTTAAATGCTGCATTTGCTCCATGAGTTAATGTCTTCACTGGTGGGTTGACCATCTGCCATTTGTTCTCCTCTTTCTGTTCTTCACAGAAACACATGCCCAGGGCAGGGATCTGAGAAGGAAGTTACCAGCAGAGTCATTGCTTTGACATGAAGAAGGGGCTTTGCTACAGAAAAGAGCAGCCCCTGATATTCTGTCACTTCTGAAATGAACTAAAACCAAGCTGGAACGCTGAGGGGTGAAAGCTGAACTTGTGTCACCACTCTACATTCATACCTGAGCAAGCTGTTCCTGTGCCTCACCCTCCCCCACAGTAAAGAATTTCTTCCTAATATCCAGTCTAAAGTTAGAAGCCATTGCCCCCTGTCCTGTAACTCCAGGCTCTTGAGGAGTTTCTCTCCATCTTTCTTGTAGGCTCCCTTCAGGTACTGGAAGGCTGCAATTAGGTCACCCCAAAGCCTTCTTTTCCCACTTTGAAAGGAAGACTAGCTCCAAGTGGAGAGGTTTCCAAATGTGCCTCTTGTCTGTAGGTGTTACATGGCATTGACTTTCCAGATTAAAATCTTTTCCAAAGACTTAGCTGCCAGTCACATACAAAGCCCCCAGAATAAAATCCTTCCCTTTACCTCCAGTGCTTTGCTAAAACTGTGTGAGACTCCCTGTGGAACAAGAGAGCTGATGTCACTGCTGCTGGCATGCTGTTACACGTCTTGCTGCATAAGCAGCCTCCTTATTAAAAACACAATGGAACAACCCAAAGGCTTCCTGATGGAATCAGATCCTCTCACCTTCTGCACCATCTGGGCAAAGTCTCTGCTGTCTCTGCTGGGGAGTCCTGTGAGTGCCCGGGTGAGAGGTGCCAAGGAGGAGCCATGGCCCACGATGAGGATGACACCTGGCACAGCAGGAGAAGCAAAGAACCATGGTAAGGGAGCTGCAGCACTGCCATGTTCCCCATCAGCAAATGGAGATGAGGTAGCTTTGGGGCTGTTCATCTTTGCAGACCTCTTTGATAATGTGGCAGAGTGTGTTGTGATGGGCAGAAAATATCTGGTGTGTTGAGCATGCCAGCTACTGAGAAGGCATTTGCGAGAGAAAGAGAAAAAAGCTTTCCAGAAAAGTGTGTTATATTTTGCTGAGCTACATCCTGTAACGGACATCTTTTATGAAAAATCCTTTCCTTAGGATTTTATCTCCTGAGAAGCTGAGAGGCCTCAGGAACAAAATGTAAACAATGGTTATCTGCTGCTGTGGAATGCAACAGGCGCATCAGGGATTGGCCCATTTGGTTGTTTCTAATTAATGGCCAATCACAGTCAGCTGGCTCAGACACTCTGTCCGAGACTCAAACTTTTGTTATCATTCCTTTTCTATTCTTAGCCAGCCTTCTGAGGAAATCCTTTCTTCTATTGTTTTAGTATAGTTTTAATGTAATATATATCACAAAATAATACATAAAGCCTTCTGAAACATGGAGTCAGATCCTCATCTCTTCCCTCAACCTGAGACCCCTGTGAACACCATCACAACATCCTGGTGTAGAAAGACAAAGAAAAGCACATACTTTTGCAACTTAGTACTCTACTGTCTCAGTTTTATTTTACTTTTTTTCATTTCTATTCCATAAATTGCATTTATGTTACTTCAGTGTAGCCCAGGGCAAGCACTGAGTCTACTTTAAGCTCTGTGCAGTGCCAACAGCTCACATTAAATGTGTTTCTGATGGCAAATCTCTGCCAGTTCCTCTCACTGCAAGGGTCTGACAAAACATTCAAAGACCTGAAACCCCTACCTTTGCAGGGGCAGGCACTGATGATGTGTTTTATAACCGCAGAGCTCCTGCTGACATAGTCTTCGTAACTTTCCAACGGCACCAGAGAGGAGAGTGGGAAGTTACCCCTGACAATAAAATCACAAATATATGTTAATCTAGATGGATGCACTCTTAGCAGCATTGAATGACTACACCAGAGAAAAGGCACTTAGTTAAAAGGTTTATCTACTGGCTTGGCTGACATACTGTTACCTCTGCTTGTCTGAAGCATGAGCTTCTCTCGGAGTAATTTCCATTCCATTTCATGGCTAAGTCTCATAGCTCATAAAGCACCAGATGCAGGGAAAACCAGGCTTGAATAAAACTTGTAGTTTACAGTGGAGATTATTTAAAGCAGGATTTGTGCCTAAGAAAAGCTTTGAGCAATTCTGCCAGCAAGGACCACTGCCCAGACATGAGCTGCAGAGCTGCCTGGATCTTCCAGTCCTGACTAAGTTCAAACAAAGGAGAAATAATAATGATGTGAATGCTTTCAAGATTTGGTACCTCAGCATTAATCTCCTCAATAAACCAAGTAAATAAAAATCTATATTGAACAAGGCTTATCTGCAGTGCTGGCCAAATGGATAGGAAAGACTTCCACTGCTGGAGTTTTTAAAAAAGGTGTTTCCAGGGACAGAAATCACAATGCATCACTCCAAAATATCTGAGCACTTCTGCTGAGACCAGGCATTCTTTCATTTATATACCAAGGCTTTTCAGGCACCCAAAAAAACTAAGAACCAGACCATCACACTGCTGTGAATCAGGGCAGCCTCAGAGGTCTGGTGGGGCTTGGGTGATGGACAGCTTTTGCAGGGGTTGAATTGGTAAAACCAGGCCCTGCTGTCCCACGAGCTCAGTAGTAGAGTGAACCTTGCCAATGAATTTTGTTGTGCTGACCCTTGGTATTATATCTGGTTTTTACTGATACCCTTTGCTGGTTATCCTTTAAGTGATCTCACTCATTCATCACAGCTTGCACCCAAGGAATTTTTTAGCCCTGCCTGTGATGGGAAGAAACTGGCATTGTGTGTGGAAGTTTATAGTTCATCCCCCCTGTTTTTGCCTGGACCTGAGTGAGCTGTGAGGGGCCTAAACACTGTAGTTAACATTGCCTTAGAGATTCCCCTCTGAACCTCCCACTGCTGTGCATTTGCGCTGTTTCTTTTGAGGCAAGTGATTTTGGACCAAAAAAAACCCCAAAACCTAGAGTATAGTCTGTTAGTGAAGAACACACCAGAAAGACCTGTGCTCCAAAAAAGAAGGATTTTGGAGACTTTATACAGTCTCAAACAAAGATGCATCCTTGCCTGTAAGGAATATGTTAAGACATGAGATGTCTCCTTTCCCCCTTTCTTGAATATGTGGGAAATCCCAGAGACAGCTGAGTAATTTCCTGGATCTGGCTGTGCACTGCAAACACTGAGCAGCCTGGTTTGTGAACAAGATGAGGAGTTAGACTGAATTGGAGGTTTATCATTTCCTGCCAGCCTGTGGTTTGCAAGTGCTCAGAAAAGGCATCGACCCTCACCCTGCCAAGTTATGAGGGCTCCAAAAAGTCCATGCTGAGCACAGTATTAATCTTTGAGCAACTTAAAATGATGCCAGAAACATCAGTTAAAGTGAAATGCTCTTATCTTGCCTGTCCCCAAAACTTCTTGCTGCTGCCCTGCAGACCCTCAGCCAAGGGCTTACTGACCTTATATAACGTCACATTTCTTTATCACTGAAAATCAGGTTACTCTTCACATTTCCAAAGTGTTTTTCACATGAACCAAAGACAAAAGCAAAGCTCCTGGGACCTGACATTAATGCCCAAAATGTCAAGGCAGCACCTGAGGAGGGCTGGTCCCATGCACAAGACATTTGTGCTAGTGCACCCATGTGCTGGTGACAGCATATCTTATTTTTATATCCTATTTTGATCTGAATTTGATCAGAATCACCCCATCTTTGCAGTGTTTGCAATGATTTATGACACATAAAAGGACAAGATATCTCAGGGAAAACCCCACAGCTTTATCAGCCAGACACAATTACCTGTAACTTGTGTCTATGTCGTAAGATGCCTCCACCAATTCTGCCACAGTCATGAATTTAGGGATTGCTCTGCTTGCTTCCCACTTGGTCCATTCAAACAGTCCTGGCTCCACCCTGATTCTGACTTTTTGATTTAATTTAAGCCCTGCAAGAACAAGAAATAGATTTTAGGAGAAAGGTACAGTCAAAGTTCTACATTCAGGCTATGCATTTTGCCTTATTTGCTGTTGTACTTTCATTAATGAAAATGAATTACTTATTATCAACCAACTGATTAAAGGAAGCCACCATTATATTCTTGTATAACTAACACAAAGGGACTACAAATTATTGTCATCATCATTATCATAATCATAATTTTGAAGCTCTCTTGTGATGCTCTGCTAGAGGGAAAAATCTCAATTTTGCAATGTTGCAATCTGAATAAACTTCAGACAGGAAATATTTTTTTCCATTTTTATATAGCATTTTGCTCCATGCTCCTCAGTGGGGCAGTAAATCATCCAAATTGTCCAGTATTAGAAATGGAATTCTCTTGTCAAAAGAAATATTATTTGTTGAGTATTCTCAAGAGAGGTTACTGAGTGGCAGTGAATGCATTCTGATGTAAACATGGCAATGAGCTGTGAACTTGCTGAAAGGAGCAGGAGATGAAGAAAGAAGAGAAAAGGAAAGGAAAGGAAAGGAAAGGAAAGGAAAGGAAAGGAAAGGAAAGGAAAGGAAAGGAAAGGAAAGGAAAGGAAAGGAAAGGAAAGGAAAGGAA
>WBNP01000675.1:56074-71930 GCA_013401095.1 Passerina amoena | reverse complement strand
CTAGGAAAGCCCAGAGTTACTGTTATATGTCCCACAGAATGCACACACACCAGCAGGTCCATTCTAACTAGGAAAGCCCAGAGTTACTGTTATATGTCCCACAGAATGCACACACACCAGCAGGTTTGTTGCTGCCTGCATTACCAACAGTCAAAACCATCTTGTCTTGCCTGCTTAAAGAAAACCACAAACAACCACAAAGTTGTGCATCTCCCTTAATTGCTGATGTCAGAGGCTTCAGAGAGGTTTGGTGGAGATGTTTGCAGTGTGGCAGAAGCACCTGGCAGGGTTTGCTGCCTTACCCTGCAGTACATGCTGAGCTGTCTGCACGCAGCGCAGAGCAGGGGACGAGTACACAGAGCTGACTGTCACCTCCTGCTCCAGCAGAGCTTCCCCTGGATGGCAACAGCAAAGTGTGACAGATGAGACATTACTACAAAACACTTTCTGCAAAAAAAACAGCTCAGGACTTTGCAATTTCATCAACATGGGATATATTTAGAGTCCCTTTCTATTCATTTTCCCACTATCTGCTGATTGAGCCCATTAGAAAGTTCATTCTGGTGGAAACATCAATTCTAAAATGAGTGTTGGAAAGATAATTACAGAAGATTCACCCCAAATCTGCAAACAGCAGTTAGGCCTGTGGCTGTGTCCATAAATCTGAACCATCAGAGACAAGCAATTGCAGCAGCACTGTCACAGTCATGCCTCTTGCCCAGGGAGCACAAACAACTTCATCTGGTGAGTGAATTGAGTCAGCCTAACCCACACCACCCATCCTCCTGAAGCAATTCTGCTGACCATGGAGCTGCTTCCTCTGGCCAGCCCCTTCACCCCTCACTGTCCACTCAGGGACAGCTGCACAAGACATTCATCCCTTGCAGACAAGCAGCAGGGCACAGGTAGTGTTCTGCTTCCTCCAGGAACTGGCAGAGGGGGGTCTCAAAGACAAGTAACCAGCTGTGTTCTCTGTTTTACTATTTAAGAAGATATTGCAGTGGTTTCCCAGAGAGAATTGTGGCCACAATTGAGTGCTGGCAGGAAATTTTTCTGCTGCAAGGCCAGCATGAGCTTTGGCAGATGATGACAGCCTGCTTCCCAAACCCTTACATTTGCAGGAGGATAATATCCAGCTTACCTATAAGCCTTGACTGGAAAATACCACAGCAAGATAAAGGAGGATCACATTCAAACTGCTTCATGCTGTCTTTCTGCCTCGGCAGGGAGGAGGGAAAGTTCAGATCTGCTCTGTAGTATTTCCCTGAAACAAGGCAGGACATTTTGCTGTGGCACAAGGGAGGCAGCAGCTGTGTTGTGTTTGTTTTACAGACAGTCAGTGTCTCACTGATGAAAAACAGCCAGTGCTATGACCTTAAAGGGGGTATGTTTTAAAGTCACAACACTGGCTTGGGAAATCATCTGTCCTAAGAGAACAACCCCTCTTCTTCAAGCTCAGAAGGAGCAAATGGGGAGGAGGAGAGGAAGAACAAGAAATCAGGAGAATTTGGCTTTGTGGGAATCAAGAGAAACAAAACTTGACTCCCTATCTATATTCTTTTACAGTTGCCAAAATGGCCAAAAAAACATTTCCACTGAATCAAAATGAAAACAATTGATTACCATACAGCTATATGGTACCACTCTCCTTATCTGCTTTGTGAATTCCATGCACCAAACATGGGGAATCTCCAGCGTAGCAAGGCAGACTTTCAGCATAAACCTCTCACTTTTGAACTCCCACCTTCTTGTTCCCTTCCTTCCTCCTGACACACATTTCCCTGGTTTGGGTCAGTTTTCCTCACCTGAAAACATACTTTTTTCTTTTTATTTTTTGAGAGAGAGAGAGAGAGGAAATTCAGATTTTTATTTAGGTCAGTGCTGACATTTCATTTCCACCACAGATTGCTCAGGTTGGACTAGTGACATAGTGTGACTCTTATCAAGAGCCCCTGATTCTGACTCAGGCCCAGAAAGGTGGAGGGGTCTGACAAGAACCACATAATGAGAGGTGATGAGGGTGCTCCTGTGATTTGTTCATGTACAGTGAGACACACTTCCATCAGCAGCACAGGAGCTTTTTTTATCTGAATTCAGGGAGCATAAACATGAAGGACTTTAGGACACTGTGACCTGGTTAAGTGCAGGGCTGTGCCTGACTTGCACTGTTATCATTCACACAAAGATTGAATCTCTTCTACCCATTACTGGGGTTGATTTGGTTTGGCCCTGGTTTTTGAAGGTCCTCCTGTTCCCTTACTCACCATCTGCAGAGAGGCACTGCTGAAGCCAAGACTTGCCAAAGACCTGATCCACTCTTTCCCCGTGGCTCATCACCAGCACCCCTCTCCTCAGGGCAGCGTTCTGGGAAAAGGGAGTTTCATAAGGATGTTATCTACAACCTGCAGGAAAAGCCTGGATTCCTGGAGAAAAGACAGCAAAATAGATGCCTGTCCTTAGGACAGTGATAAGCCTGACTGGTTTTCCACTGAAAGAAAATGAAAGAGAATTATAAAATCATTAAGGTTGGAAAAGACCTTTGGGATTTTTGAGTCTAAACTTTGACTGACCAGCACGTTGTAACTCAAGCACAGCACTGAGTGCCACATCCAGTTGTTTCTTGTACACTTCCAGGTTTGGTGACTCAACACCTCCCTGGGAAGTCTGTTCAGTGCTTGACCATCCTTTCAGTGGAAAAATTCTTCCTGATATCCAGCCTGAACCTCCCCTGGTGTGGCTTAAGGCCACCTCCTCTTGTCCTGTCAGAGGTCACATCCCTGACCCCCATGGGCTGCAGGTTCTAATTCTGTGTTAGCACAAGTGAAAGGCAGTGCTGGTAACAGATCTTTCAACCTCAGTGTGGGAAGGAATCATAACTTTAATTTATATCATATGGGTGATATAAACAAAAAGCAGAAAATTAGCTAAGATCTGACTGGTAATGCCCTTCTCTACACCAGGACTAACACCGAGCTTCTCCTTCTTTTCCTAGTGAAAATACTACTTCTACATTTTCATAACTGTGTGGCCAAATCAACAGTGAACCCAGATCTCCTACAAGGCCACCTTTTTTACTCAGACTGTATGGAATTACAAATAAATTTGAAGTAGTTTGGGATTGGTATACAAAGCACATTAAATACAAATGAGAAGAAGATAAGGAGAAACAAGTCAAAGGTTTTAAAACTTTAAAACAGTGTTACTGTTTAAAACAGCACTGTTAGCAGTGCTGCAGCACAGAATTAGGTGCTCTGCATCTTCTACAACAGAGAAGGGAGCTCTTAAGAAGTTGTTTGAAGTTGATATTCATGCATTCTGGTAAATACTTGCAGTTCTGCCATGAAACACCCATCAACTGCCACAAGATCAGAGTATAAACCCAAGGTTTTGTGGTCTTCCTCTTCTCCTTGAGAGGAGCCCAGAGGCCAGGGAAACTCTAGACTGGAGATGTGCCCTTCTGCATAACACATTTCTCAGGCCAAGCCTTGGCTCTGCCCCAGATCTGACCTGGATAAGAGAGGCCAAGAGCCAGAGGAAGAACGTGTGACTTGTTCAGAAAGTTCCTACAGTCATACAGATGGTGTTCTGGAGGCCCCAGGATGGAAATTCCCTCAAGGTGCCCTCAGTTCCTCTGATGTTAGCACAAACCAGCCCAGGGTTATTGCCCAGCACAGCAAGCTAAAGGGGTTTCTGAGGCATGTCTGTGCTGAAAATGCATTTTGGCATTCTCTGACAGAGCCAAAAAGGCAACACAGGTGCAAATGTGCTGTAGAAAAAAGTCAGATTCCTTATTTGTTTTGCTCTTCCTACCAGAATACCAGTGGACATGGGAAAAATTGATACCTGTAGATTTTGGACCTGGGTGAAAAATGTGATCCTACCAGTGCTGCTAACCACTCCAGCTACCTGTTCTGTGCAGTTATCTGCACTAGCTACATATCTAAAAATAAAGAAGAAAATTGAACATTTAAATATTATCTGGGGCCATGGAATCCTCCAAGATGACAACCATAGAATCCAGATGTAAGAGCAGCTGTGAACAGCGAGCCTAATTCTGATTTATTTACTCTGCCTGAAGCCATGTGGAAGTCAGGGGAGGTTGTGCCTGTGTCTCACCTGTCAGACTTGTCTCCATACCCACTGAGGCTGTGCTCAGAGAAACCTGAGCAGAGAACTCATGTGTTGTGCTACTCTGACAGGAACAGGGAAAGATTTATGAAAGACGAGTGCAATATACATCATCTACATCACAGAAAAATGTATGAGATATGATACAATACAGCATGAGTGTGTATGTATATATAAATGCACAATATAATAAATAAAACTGTGTATATAAATGTACAACAAAACATGAAAATATGAGGGAGGAAAAGGAAGATACTACTAAATTTACTAAATGCCATTAATTAGTAGCATATTTGCCAAAGCATGTGGCAAAGATGAGAAATGGAAAAAACAATTACCTGAAGAGAGAGAACATTGGTTACACTCCTTGACATACTGAGATTATGGGCTTCCCCATTTGGCTTTACATTGGGTTCCTTTTCTGTTTTGGTGAAGGATCGTGGTGCTGTGTCAAAAACATATTCCCTGTAGAAAAAGCAGAAGCAACACACACACACACAGATTCACAGGCAGACAAATAGAAGAGACTTTTGAGTCATGATGCCATTCACAGGACCAGCAAGTCAGGATTTGTGTTCCATTCAATATTTTTTGCACATTTGCAATCCAGCTCATCACTTTGCAGTTCATTTAGAATAAAAATTAGGTTAAAATATGAGAACTGATGGTGTATATTGGGTGTAACCCTGCCAAAGTGGGACCTTCAAGCAGGAAATAACTACCTGGTGGCCTCCTCCCTTTCTCTGAGACATCAAGAAGTGCACCAAAACTTCCCAGCTTAGAAAAATCAGCTCTAATCTACAAGTGGCATCAGCTGTGCTGCAGAATGAAGTGCAGGAAGCCAGACAGGTGCCTTCTGATGCAGGGCACGTCAACGAGATAAGGGTGGTGCCAAGGTGGTGGAGCAACCTTTGTGTGGTTTCATTTCAAGCTAACTTTACAAGCCCTTGAAATGAGGAGAAAAAACAGAAGAGAGCAGAGAGCCAGGCTGAAGGCTGAGCCTGCCCTGGCAGAATGTGCTCTTTCAAAATTCATTAGGGTGTTCAGGTTCTTCAAGAGTGAGCAGGGGTCATCCCTGGAGCAGCTGAACTTACGAACTCTGTGTGCCTGCAGGTTTGCGTCCTTTCTCTTTTCTCTCAGAAGATGTCCCAGCATCCCACCCAGACCCTCAGGATTCCCAGCCAGGAGGAACTGCCAAGGAAAGGCACAGCCATGAAATTACCTGTGCTTGACCCAGGTGTCTGACTCGAGAGCTCTCTCGGTGTAGTTCTCGGGCAGGAAGCCCCTGCAGCCGGTGCGGTGCGAGGTGCCGATCACCCAGCCCTCGCCAGCCTCGCTCTGCTGCCTCGGATCCATGTAGATCAAGTCCCCAGCATTGATCATCAGCTCATCAATGTTCTGGGGCTTGTACTGGAAGAGGGCCCTGAGCGTCTGCGGGGACACACAGCAGGGTCAGGGTGCGCCCCGTGCTGCAGCTGCTCAGGGGATGGCTGTTCGCCTCTCCTGGATGCAGAACCAGCTCTGTTTGCCACTCTGCTGCCTGCTCTGCAGTGGCACTTTGGAACCAGCTCTGTTTGCCACTCTGCAGCCTGCTCTGCGGTGGCACTCTGGCAGAGGAAAAGTGGGGGGGGTTTGGAAAGAATTCAAGATGGGACCTCTCAAATTTTTTAGATGGTGTGATTTATTTTTCTTTTACACAGGCAGGAAGGGTGTGTTTGGCTCGTATCTTTCCTTCATAGTTCAGAAGGTTACAAGACCTCTACTTACAAGACCTTTTAAGGTTCTGTTGACCAATAAAACACTGCCAACAAGGATATTTATGTTTTTGACCCAGTCCTTAAATATTTTGTCTTATGGACTCATGCTACAGTGTAAGCTTTCTTAACCAATCATGTTATGACACACAAACCTACAGTGCTGTATTCTAAACTTGTTTACCTTTGTCACTTACTTCATTTTTTCTCTTTCTTAAACTCTAAAACTCTAAACTTTCCTCTACTTAATGTGTCTCCGCTTTAAACTATAAATCCACATTCTTGCTTCTAGCACCTATGTTTGGAAGCCTTTTCCAAGGTCTCAGATAAAACTCTGTGTTTAATTCTTTGGCTTCCAGGCCCAAAGTTCAGAGAATTCCCTGCATTTCAGATTCCAACAGAAAAGGAAGAACCACCACACTTACAATACAGGCACTTGGTTTTCACAAAAATACATTTTTCCTCCTCTAACTGCTTTTATTTGAAAGCAAACATAGATCTGACCTATTTTTGTGATTGCTCACAGCTCTCCTGAGTGTGACTAAACTCCAACATGAGACTTGTGACAAAGTGATTTACTGATCTGACAAAAAGCTGTTGAGCATTCTGTAATTTAAATTTGGAAATGAGAACTGAAAGAATGTTGACTGCTTTCAACTAAGAGTGTGCTAGGCAGAAAATCATCAATGAGAACTGACCTCTGCTCTCAGCTGCAGTTTTCATCATGGCTGGAACAATCAAGAAAACTAATTTTGCTGAAAGGAATTTTGCTGCAAAACTGTCAACTGACAAATCCTGGAAAATATTAAAGAACCATGATTTCCTGTCTCTTATTTTCTCATGTCATGGTAAGATTGTTTTTTTCTCCCTGAGGTTTGGAATTATATTTTGAGACATACAGGTCAAGCAACCTACCAAAATAATGGTATTATCTACTGATTCAGGAGTGCAGTTTTTCAGCCCCACATGGCACTGGAAACAGCCATGCTCTTTGAAACACTGTGCTGAGCAAGCAGAGATTTTCTTAAGGGTGGAAAAGGCAAAATGACTGTAGCTAAGAAAATGAAAGGCTCAGGAGATGAAATGAATCTGATTCCAGTACCTGGTAATGCACAAAGCGCATGTCCCGTGAGTAGAGAGCAGCCACCCACTGGCAGGGCTCCCCTGGGTTAATGCACTTGGCCAATTGTTCCAAAGTCTTCTGGTGGTGGGGATAAAACCTGTGAGCCAAGGTAAGGTGGAACTGCTTCAAGGAGGGCTTCACGTGGCAGTCTAGGGATGAAACAATCACAGCACAACTTAGGAACAAAGGTCATTTAAAACTCCGCTAGTTTCATCCTACACAATTTGCGTGATGTAGGAAACATCACAGTAACTAGTGGCAGAGCAGATCTACTGAATAATGGTTTTGAAGGGGGTGATGGTTTTAATTATGCCAAAATCATTCACAAATGTGGACTGGATTTGCTTCCTGGCTTCATCTGTGAGGAAAAAGAAATGATCGTGGTTGGATTTCCTCTTCCAGCCTGAGGTGTACTGAACTCATTTCTCCCAGACAAAGCCATGGTGGGGCTGTGCCCCCTCAGTCTCCACTGGTGATGCAGTTTCCCTTGGAATGGATATTGGGCCCTGTTCCTAGGGATGCAGCCAGGGCATTTACAAACTTTACAACATTTGTATATTCTAAAATAAATAAAATATTTTGCTGAAATCTTCTCCAATAACTTTCCTCTTCTGAGTTCAAGCTAGGCCACAGCACCATGAGGGTGAAGATCTGGGATGTGTTATGTCCCTGCCCATCTCGGATATCCTGATCAATCACCTGCTGAGTTGCACACAAGATTATTTCAGCTTCTAGGCATAAGTGCTGAGTCTTCAAAGATTAAAACATGCTCCTCTGCTACTCTGCTTGCAAATGTGTAGGAGCAAAGGCTGTTATCTGGTAGGAAAACATCATCTAAGCTCCCCTGGAGACACAAGGGAATGTTTTCAGTATCGTGGCTACACATCTGTGCCACAGCCCTCCAATTTTCCCCCTGGTGTTGGTCCTACCTGCCAGGGCTGAAGCCTCTGTTGAGAACGCCACAGCAAAGTCTTTGAGGATATTTGCCTGGCTGTCATCAATGAAGAAGCCAAGGTAGCTGGGAGATGCATGTAGTGTTAGGAAAATGGATGGTGGAAAGATCTGGGCAAAGCTGTCACCCACTTTCTTCAAGACCTCATACAATAATTCCACTTTCTGGTCTTCACACTGAAAGAAAACAGAGGAGGAGCAAGCTTCAGCCGCCAGCTCACAGCCAGTGTTGGAGCCTCTGTCATACAGCACTGCCAGAAAACTGTGGGGCTATAAACTTCCTGAGAAACACAAAATACCTAGGAATTTGCCTGAAATTCCTGGCATTAAACCCAGTAGTATTTGGCAGCTGGATCAGCACAGTGTCCTGGTTCTATAACAGGAGATGGAGCCTTCAACCCAAGGTTTCTCTAGCTTGGGTAGGAAAAAGCCAAAATATTTTACCATCTGTCAGGTGTGCAGGAACCAGTCTGGAATGAGACAGGGATCATGATTTCCTTCTTCAATTCTAAGCAGGAATTTGTGTTATTGTTATCCCACAGTCCTTTACTGAGATGTGCAAGGTGAGGGTTGCAATGCAGTCACCTCTTCCAGACAGGCCTTTAAACTTGATGCTTCCCAAGAGCATGGCATTCGTTATTAATGAATGATTTTTGTTCTGTATAATTGTGTTTAATGGTCACAGAGCACCACTCAGTATTTTGCAACAAAATCATCTTACTTTCACTGTCTCTACTTTTTTGAGCTGGCCCACCCCTGGGGGGAAGGAAGCACTTAATGGTTTAACACAACAGTATGAGGAACAACGTAATTTTTGCCCAGCTGCTCTAGCCCAAGCCTGTTTCAGCACATCCCAGACACAGATGATGTTCATGTGTTGCACCATCAACATGCTAAAACTGGATTCCAGGAGGCTCCAGAGTTTTTCCAGACCAGTCCAGTGCTGGACATCACAAAGGATTTCACAAAATCTTCGGCTTCAATAAAAAGAGTAAAATCTGGGATACATCACTCTAGCAGTGACCAGCTGATAGGGCTCTAGGGAAGGCAAATATTTTCCTGAGATTCCCACAGGCTTGTACCAAAGCTGTCTGCATCCTAGGATAACACTGTCCCACACAGCTGGCTGAAGGCAGCCCCTGCTGCCCTGGCTGGGAAGGTTTATCATCCTAAATCCCTGCAGCAATGGACACATGGGAGCCTGACAGCAGCTGGACTGCACAGGGCTGCTCTAGATGGATCTACCAAAATGGCCCTGCAAACAACCATGTTCTTTGAAACACTGTGCTGAGCAGGCAGAGATTTTCTTAAAGATGGAAAAAGCAAGATGACTGAGCAAAGAAAATGAAAGGCTCAGGAAATGAAATAAATCTGATTCCAGTACCTGCTGCCAGCTACCGCGAAACATCCTGCTCAAACATTAACTGTGACCCAAACATTCAGTATCACTCAGAGATTAAGCATTGTTGGGGAAGATGAAACAGAAAAGCCTTATAAATATAATTGCCTGGCAAAAGATTTTGAGAATATAGAAACTATAAGTGAGATCGAAATGAAAGCAAGCTTTGAGATACCTCAGTTACTGAACAACTGGGAAACAATGGTGTGGCTGCACTGAAGGTAATCCCCTTTTGATGGAACAATACCCTCTGCTTGCAGACAGGTCCAAGGGTCAGAGCAGACCCCAATAGCTTGGCAGAGGGGGTCCAAAGAAGAGTTTTTAGGGTTTAAATGTAACACAGTATGGTAATGTAGTGATTCTTATAGGCTGTATGTAAATGCTATAGGATTTGTATCTTGTACTAGATTGGTTAGTGAGAATCAGAATATTCAACACAGAAGAAGATTTATGGTATTGTAATGGGAACTTCGCTCTCTTACCCTTTTACTCTCTTATGCTTTTGCTCTCTTGCTGCTCTTACCCTCTCATCCTCTCTACCCCACTCTTCTCTCAGCCCTGCTCTGAGCTGTGGCTGGCAGCTCCCAGCAGGGCCCTGCCCCAGGCCCTTTGCAATAAACCCCAAGTTCCATGACCTGGCTTCAGAGATCTCTCATCTCCGTCCCTCCTGACCGTCCTACCCCCTGACACACCTACAAAGCATCACTCAGACACTGAGCAACGCGCCTGGACCTGGGTCATGTCATTTGATCACCCACAAGTTCTGGTGTCAGACAACAGCAGGTGGCCCAGTTTCACCAAATATCACCCAGCTGAAACCCGACCCTTGCACTGTCCTTGCCTCACCGTGAAAAAGTCGCAGAGGGTGATGTGTGGGAAGACCTCGTGGGCTCTGTTCTTGCCGCACTGGCGCTTGCTCTCCCTCCAGAAGTCCTGCAGGCGGCTGTGCAGGCGGCCCCGGGGGCACAAGTAAAGGGCATATTCCTGGGGGATGGGGTCATCCAGGGAGGGGTCATTGCAGTGGGAATGCAGCCTGAAATCAAGAGTACAACACTGAGAGTGAGTCTGTGCACCGCTCTGGTTTCCTGTGGCTGAAGGCCTCTATTGTCACAGACACATTTTATGAAAAATCCTTTCCTTAGGATCTTTTTCTCCTGGGAAGGTGAGAGGCCTCAGAAATGAAATGTAAACAATGGTTATCTGCTGCTGTGGAATGCAACAGGTGCATCTGTGATTGGTCTCATGTGGTTGTTTTTAATTAATGGCCAATCACAGCCCAGCTGTCTCAGACTCTCTGGTCAGTCACAAGATTTTATTATCATTCCATTCTTTTCTATTCCTTGCTAGCCTTCTGATGAAATCCTTTCTTCTATTCTTTTAGTATAGTTTTAAAATATAATTTTCTTTTAATATAATATATATCATAAAATAATAAATCAGCCTTCTGAAACATGGAGTCAACATTCTCATCTCTTCCCTTGTCCTGGGACCCCTGCGAACACCACCACATTTAGTGACCCTGAGTGGGGAACATTACCACGCTCTATAACAGAGATCACAAAAAGGAAATACAGTTTTATTTTCTTTCAAATGAAAAGCTGAAGTTAAAGTTAAATTTTCTCTCTGCAGCACTAAATAACTGAGAAATTTTTTTTCTGATTATTTTTTGGCTACTTTACATTTTCTCATGTGTCTTTACTTCTGTCAGTGTCAGCCAGCTGTGCAGCAGGGACAGTGTTATCCTAGGATGCAGACAGCTTTGGTACAAGTCTGTGGGAATCTCAGGAAAATGAGAGAAAACAAAAAATAACTTTTTTTGTTTTGGGGTTTTTTCCCCCTTTTTTGTGACTGGAAACAGAGAGCTGGAGGAGGAAAAAGGCAATGGGTGGAACATGTTGAAGAATGGCAAAATTTAAACCAGCTGAAGATTAAAAAAACACTCAAAATGAGCTTTTTTATTCAGCCCTAAGAAAAGTTAGCAAGGCAAATCAGAAACACACAAGAAAAGGTCAGAAATTTATATGCCATGTGATGATATCATTCACCATGTCTTTCACGTGATACATGTTTGTCTTTGCAGCTTTGGATTGGGAATGGCTGCTGGGGAGTGTGGCAGCATCCCTGAAAAAAATTACTTAGAAAGAATATGCCATTTTCAAATACCTCCTCTGGGCTTTTACAAAAGAAAAGAAAATAGAGGAAGAAAGAAAAAGGCAACTGAACCAAGGAAAAAAACTGAAAAAAAAGACAAAAGAAAGTGCAAGGAAAGACTGCATTTAATGGGAAGGTGAATTAAAACAACAACAAAAAAATCAGTTATCAGCACATGAATGACAGTCTCACTCTGTGAGAGTCTTGGTAGAGAGGAGAAAACTTTGTGGCATTCAAAACTGAGAAGTGATTTAAATTGCAATATTACCTCCCTCTGACCATCAGCCTTTCACCTTAATTTGTGGTGGGCCTTTCTGTTCCCATTCAGCTGCTGTTTCTGCACGTGTTTCTAAGTGCAGTTATGGGTTTATAAAATTTTTCCCTCTTTCCTTCTTCCTTTCTCTCAGGAGGCTTAAAGCTGAGGAGGATTTTCAGACCAGCTGGTCCTGGGAACTGACTCATTGATAACAGTAGCTGCTTGTTTTTGATTTACCTGGACTTTCTGAAAGTAACCTTGTGTCCCAGGATAAGTACAAATATAAATATTTCTCTTTCTGAGTGAAATAAATGAAAAAAAAAAAATCTTAAATTCAGGTTTGCGTTTTTTTATGGCACCTAAATTCAAATTCAGCAACAGGATGAGCACATCAACAAGGATTTTTAGGCAGCTTTAATGTGAAGGCACACCTTAGAAATCACAGGTGCTTACCATTTTACTGCATCTTCTACTGTCTTTTGTCCAGTAGCAACCAAGGCTTTTTGCCTAGAAAAAGCACAAAATTGGTTCTTCAGAATTCCTGAAAGAAAGCTTTTATGAGGTAAAGCCATTCAGTGACTTTGGTCATCTAATCTATTTTCCAGCACAGGCAGGACCTTTAACTATAAGGTTTTTCCTAGCAAATGTTATTATTCTTGAAGCCTTCCAAACAGCTTTTTTCTCACTGCAGGTCTTTAATTCCTTGAAGACTGATAACGTGTTCTCCCCATGAGATGCCTTCCTTTGTGTTCTGGAGGTGTTTCCTTAGCAGCCTTACTGACTGTATGAATTTCCTTGGGGTTAGATGAACCATCCATCCAAGCACTGTAAGAACAGGGTTTTCTTGGTTCATAGCAAAAAGGGGCTGATTCAAGATGCCAGGGCCAAGCCCATACATTAAAACTAAGCAAAATTACATTGGGGTTTGGAGTCTGGATTGAGGATCCCCTAGAGCCAGCAGAGAGCCAGATCTAAGCCAGCAACTCAGAAATGAGGGACAAAATCTCTCGTTTCTCTCTGTTAATGCAACTTCCGTTCTCTGGGGTAGGATTTGGTTTCCTTTTCTAACTAGAGCTCTCAAAAAGCTACCTGTTTCACATGAGCAAATCTTTGCTCCGAAATACTGGATGATGGGTGAAGGATTCCAGTGTTCAAGCAGCAGCTGCACTCATGAACCCCATTTCCACCCCTGAAATGCCCCTATGAAGCATGAAGGGGAAGTAGAGACAGAGGACACTGGAAGAAAACTACTGAATTTCTTGGCATCTGCTGATGTCTTTCCTTCTCTTTTGAGGCCATCTTTTCTGGCCACTGGCTCCTGAGGGCATTAAGTTGTGTTGTCTCCTCCCATTTTTGTTCTTCATCCATCCCTGTGACACGATCACACATCAGCAGTGTGTGCACTGAGCTGCAGGACTCAGGCTCATCCCTGTGTTCCCTCCCAGTCTTCTGTCCTCTCTTCAGTGAAAAAACCACACTTGGGCTTGTTAATAACATTTATATGGAGCCACTGCTGGCTCTTCAGTGGGGGTCAACAGGGATGAGGACAAACATGAGCCTCTCCACTCAAACTTTACATTCTACCTCTCCTCTGAGCCCTCCTTCTGTCCCTCTCCTCACGCAGCTTCCCTGCTCTGCTGTTGGATTAAGCCTTTTTCTCACCCAGAGATGGGGCATCTGAGAGGTGTTTTAAAAACTTCTGTTCCATTTTCAGTCTGATGTGAAGGGTGAGACAATACAGATGTTATAATTCACACCATCACAATCAGAAGCCGACTATTTCCTACTTACAGTACATCACAAGTGTTTCTTGGCCTATCAGCTTTTGCCACACCATGCTGTAAATGCCTTAAAGCCAATCATCTAAAATTACCCCTCGTGGGTCCTACTCAATGCATTTTTCATAATTCTATTTCTCTAATATATCTAGTCTTATTTGCAAAGCCATCCTTTGAAACTTGTTTCTATCTCCATTTCTCTCTCAGTAATGTCCATCCTGTTCCATGGCATTTCTAACTCAGCATTTCTTATCTCCAAGCTTGCATGCAGATGCACACTGTGTGAGCCTTCTGTCTGGCTCTGAGAATTCTCTACAAATCCATTTCCCACCCTGTGCCTTGTGGAAGTGGCAGTGGCAGTGATGCCAGGGTTCAGAACCACTCACTGCACCTCCAAGGGAGTTTTACCACTTCATGCCATGCTGCTCTCCCACCTGGGCACAAGCTCTGAAGCTAAAACCGAGCTTGGCTTCAGCTTTTCTTTACAATGAGGCCTTCAAAATTAACTGCAATAAGAAAGTGAGACCTGAGGCCGTGAACTGCCATCCTGCTCAGTCCCATCTCGTTGTTCCCTCGTGCTCCTCTCCATACCTGTCCCACCTTTTGTCTCCTCGCATATGAGGATGTGATTTCCAGCAGGAAATTCCAGTAGGATGATTTCCAGCAAGGTTTATAGAGCCCTTAGCACCAGGGGTGTGACTAATCCTACACTTCCAAGATGAGAAGTCAAAATTGAAAAATAATGCAAAAATAAGTTCTGCATATACCAGTTTCTCTTGGATAGAGAGAAGAATAAACCGTTGAGAATGTGTAAAGAAAGTAGATTAAAAATGCATCTACAGTGAGAATAAGCTGGCTCTTCTCTAAAACAGAAACTGCTGGCACAGTTTCTTGTGGAAATTTTTTGATCTTAGGCTAGACTTGACCCTCACATGTTTGAGTTTTGTTTATTGGGGAAATGCTGCTTTGGCCTGTTGGTTCTACATGATGGAAAATTTTTTAATACTTCCAGACCACCTTATATTTCTCAGATCAGGACATCTCAAAAGAAACTTTTCAATACTTTCATTCATGGTTTAATTGAGGGACAAGAGAGACAGCTAAAACATTTTTTAAAAACACAACCAAACTTTTGAAGGTCTTAAGGTCAATAATAAGATTTTTTTAAATTTCTTATTTATATTTTGTTCTCTTACATCAATTTGCACAGTGTTTTTGCTGCTGCTTCTTGATTTTGAACTGGGAAGCACAAAGTCATCTCAGTAACAGCAGAAAGTGTTTTGAAGGGGATTGGAAAAGCATCACATTAAACAGAAAAAAATTCAAAAACTAGCCATTACTTTGACCTGACCAAAGTTACAGTATTAATAGAGAAACTATGAACCATATTTTCAGCTGAAATTCCATTGAGCATCTCTGAGAGCAAGGGACTCACAGTTCCCTTCTGAGCTGTGCCCATCGTGCCTGATACTGATTGCTACCACAGCTGTTCCCAAAAAACAACACAGCACTTACAAATGGAACCTCTTCCACTCACTTAATTTTCAGTCAAAAGGTAGAGAGGTACTGCTCTTCTTCCTAAAATATTTTTATGAGGCATTATTTGATATTTAAATAATAGGATTTATTTTTTTAACAGTTTGAACGAAAATGTCCCTACTTGCCATCCAGAAATTGGAAAGTTCTCCCCAAAACTTGCCTATCCAACATGAGAGATGTTTCGGGGAGGAATGACCTGCACTTTTCTTCTGCATTAACTTATTTACTTATTTGCCTGCCACCAGTTCCTCTCCCATCCATTGGAGTTGCCAAGAATAGAGCCTCATTCTTTACTACGATATTTTCTAGGCATGACATGATTTTTGGAACAAGATCCTGATTCAAGACTTTCAAGGAAGAAAAATTCATAGACTTAGGGGGCATCTTAAGGAGAAAAAAACCAGTTTCCAGTGACACCCCTCAGCAGGAGATTTTTGCCAGGCCTGAAAAAACCTTTGGCTAGAAGTTACACCCATGTTTAATTCCCTTATAGTAAGAGTAATAAGCAGAAAAAAAATGAAAGAGGATGTATCCCAAGAATAAACTACGGTCAACTTCTCAACTTATTGAGAAGCCTCTCAAAACTCAGGATGTGGAAGGGTTTGCACCCTTAGATTTACACAGTATTTTGAAATATTGGATATTGAGCAGATTGGTTTTGCTGCCTGGGCAATACACACTATATATGAAAGAATATATGTTAAATATCATACTATAGATTCAGATTTACACAGTATTTTGGATTTACACCATGTTTTAGATTTACACAGTATTTTA
>WBNP01000675.1:25664-56064 GCA_013401095.1 Passerina amoena | reverse complement strand
AAATATTGGATATTGAGCAGATTGGTTTTGCTGCCTGGGCAATACACACCATACATGAGAGAATATATGTCATATATCATACTATAGATTCAGATTTACACAGTATTTTGGTTTTACACAGTATTTTAGATTTACACAGTATTTTGAAATATTGGATATTGAGCAGATTGGTTTTGCTGCCTGGGCAATACACACCATATATGAGAGAATATATGTCATATATCATACTATAGATTCAGATTTACACAGTATTTTGGATTTACACAGTATTTTAGATTTACACAGTATTTTAAAATATTGGCTATTGAGCAGATTGGTTTTGCTGTGTTGCTGTGTGGGCAATACACACTATATATGAGAATTTATATAATATATTGTACTATATATTCAGATTTACACAGTATTTTGGATTTACACAGTATTTAAAATATTAGCTATTGAACAGGTTGTTTTTGCTGTATGGGCAATACACACTATATATGAGAATACATAAATGAGAATATATCTCATATATCATACTACACATGAGAATTTCACATATGAAATTCAGAGCAAGACAGGTCTGATCCCTGCATGGGAACATCCCCCCCAGGAGCAGCCCAATCTCTTGATCAAGAAAACCAGGCTGCCTGTATGGGGGTTTTATGGCAAACCCCTCATATCTTGAATAAGTCCCCCAGAGCCAGGGCAGCTGAGCGCAGTACTCACGCGAGATGAGCCGGGAATCCTTTGGCCAGGAGAGGCTCCAGGAGGGCAGAGGTGCCCCTGCCCCGGGGCTTGTTGGACACCTTTGAGTACAGCTGTGCCTCAGCCAGCGCCATCTCCTCCCTGTCCTGCCCTCTCCGTGTGCTCTGACACACTGGGAGGTGGGAGGAGGGTGGGAAGGAGAGAGGGAGGGAGTCAGAAAATGAAACAGAGACAGAGAAGGAGGCAGATAAAATAAAATTAAAAAAAAAAAAACAACCCAACTTTACACCCCTTGTGATCTTTTCTGACAAAAGCTGACATCCTGTTTTCACAGAATCTGCGCCTCTGAATTTTTGTCGTAGGGTGGCTGAAAAAGCAAAAGCTTTTCCTATCTGCCCTGGCAGAACAAGATGAGGAGCCCAAAGGTAACCACCACAGTCAGAGTGGGCTTGCTTAAGGGGCTGAGGTGGAATCTTTCAGCGTTTCACTATAAACCGTCTCCTGAAAGCCACAAAATCCACCTGAGCTGCAACTGCACCAGGGGAGAACAACTGGGGCTGTCCTGCAGAGTGTAGGAAGTTCAGCTGGAGGCCAAAACTTTCCTTTTGGGCTCAGTTTTCAAGTCCTCCTGCCCATATCATATGTGGGTCCTACTTTGGTCTTCTCAGCCAAAGGCAATGAGCAACCAAACTGTGGAAGATTAAATCCGATGTCCCATCCAGACATCACACTCCAAATAGCAGCTCAGGGTAGAAACACCACAAATGTACATTTCCATTTTCTAAATCCCAGAGTACAACTGAGTTGATCCTTCAGCAACGTGAGACGCTGCTTTTTCACAAACCCTCTGCAGGCACACAGCGAAGGCTAAACGCAGTGAAAGAGGAGCAAGGTGAGTCTGTGAGATCAGAGATGAAGAGATGAAGTCTCAGGACTTTAGCTGATCAGAGTGACCTCAAGATACATTAGAAAGTCTCTTTTCCCAGCCTGGTGCTCGAAGAAGGAGTCAGAACTCTTCTGTTCTCAGTCTCAAGGTTGTTTATTGTTCTGTATCTATAAAATTCTTTCTCCTGTCCAGCCAAGGTCCACTCAGCAAGACAGTCCAGGCATTTTGCCTTCCCCCAGGGAGGTGTTATCTTTTTATACTAAAAACTACGTGTACAATGTTTACAATTACTTCCCAATACCTATCACCTATGTTAGACAGTGAGCTTCTACTCTAAACCAATCTGAAAGTGCCAACATCACAGCAGAAGATGGAGGCCAACAAGAAGAAGAAGGAGAAAGGCTGGACACACCCAGATTCTTCCATCTTGCCTCCTGAACTCATTTTAAAAACCCCAAAAAATCTATTTTTCACCCTGTGATAAATTCACTATCATTCTACTTAAACTGCTGTGGCTTGCTGATCTTCATCTAAGGTTGGTAACTTGCTCCATGGGTCATAATCAAAACCACAGGGATCTTGGGCTCTGTGCCAGAGTCTCTGAGCTCCCTGGCAGGGGTCTTGGCTGCTCAGGACAGCCAGAGGGGTGTCCTGGGTCCTGATGATGAAGAGATGAAGCCCTGGGGCTGCTGCTCCCTGCCACCCCCAGCTCTCGGCGTTCAGCGCCCTCGCTTTTGGCAGAGGATGAGCGAGCGCTCATGGGGCTCCTTTGCTAAGGGTGTACGGGGAGGTTTGCAGATCCCACAGTGTGGCCTGGTGTTTTTCAGCTAATTAAAGAGCGTGCTGAATTTTTATCTGCCCCTTTCCGTAGCCATGCCATCCATGGCCACCCGATACCCCTCTGCAGGTTGGGTTACACGGCTGCGGCCCTGATGCCGCGCGCAGCGGCCGGCTGGAAACCCTCCCCGAGCACAGAGGCTCAGCAAACTCTGAGTTTGATAATGAAGAAGGAAAACAGTTTTGCTTTTAACTATGACTTCTCAGGAAGAGGTGAGTGAAGCTTTGGGAGCATGTGATAACTTCTTGATAAGCGAAATGTCAGTGTGGTTGGCTTGCATGTAATTTTGTTCACAGTGCTGTTTTGTTTCCTGATGGGCAAGTTATGCACCAGCTAGAAGGCTTTTTTGGTTTTAATATTTAACAATCATGCTGGCTGATTCTCTACAGAGTTTAATTTATATTCAATGAAATGTAGGTGAAATTTTACCAAATGAAAGAAATAAAGGGAATTAAATGAAAGAAATAATAAAATGAACTTTTATTGCTGAAAGGTGGAAAAATACTCCAGGATATTTTCCATTATAGATATGTCACAGATAAAACATGTATTCTTTGCCTAAAATGTGTCATTGTAAGCATTTTCTGAGACTGATTCTGCACAAATGATGCTTTTACAGCTTACCAGCTCCACCATCTTTAGCAAACCTGGACCTATTTCGCATCACTCCAAGATCAAAAATCTGATTCTTTTTGCCATTGTGCAGAACCACAGTCAGAAATTAGCATTTCAAATCTATTTGCCCCAAATTCTAAATAGCTAACTTTAATTTTTCCCCTGTGTAGTAAGTCATCAAAAGTTTACTGGAGTAAAATTCCCCTGAATGAGAATCCTGTCAGGAGCTGTGCTGCTGTCCTTTGCATTTTAGTCTTTCTCTTGTTTTCAATTGCAATTATAGAACAGGGGGTGGATTCACAGCTCCAGTGTGAGTTATTAAAAGTAGCTCCAGTGCTTAGACAAATCTGAACAAAAATTAACCTGAGTAGTTTGCTGGTAAATTAATTGTAAGTGCTTCTCTCATGAAAATCAAGTAAATAACAATGTATTGTGTCCAGCTCAGAGGTCCCCAGCACAGGAAGGACATGGACCTTGCTGGAGTGAATCCACAGGAGGCCAGAAAGTTGCTCAGAGGGCTGGAGCACCTTTGCTATGAGGAAAGGCTGAGAGAGTTGGTGTTGTTAATCCTGGAGAAGGGAAGGCTCCAGACAGATCTTCTTGTGTCCTTCCAGTACTCAAAGAGGGCTGCAAGAAGGTTTACATGAGATTTAGGAAGAAATTCTTCACTATGAGTATGGTGATGCCCTGGCAACAGAGTGCCCAGAGAATTTCTGGGTGCCCCGTCCCTGGAAGTGTCCAAGGCCAGGTTGGACAGGGCTTGGAGCAGCTTGAGGTAGTGGAAGGTGTCCCTGCCCATGGCAGAGGGTGGATGAACTTTAAGGTCCTTACAACCCAAACCATTCTGTGACTCTGTGACAACATTATCATGATTATTTTCTTTCTTTTTTCTTTTTTTTTTCCCCTCTCCTGTTGAGCCAGGTTCAAGAGACAAATCCCACAACTGGAAGTCTTGAAATCATCTCCGTTACAGAAGATGAACCGCCAGTACCACAAATTCAGTTTACCTTCAAAAGATTTTTCTTCATACCACAAGCAAGAGTGGACCCAAGTGCAGATGGATCTGGTAGGGACAATCCACAGCCCCCTGGCCTTTGCAGGCCCAGTGGCCACTGTGTGCCAAGCTGTGCTTGCCCACCCACAGCAAGCAATGACACCGAGGAGGAGGAGGAAACACGAGCTCCCTCCCCAGGTGTGAGGTTTGCCAGCTCAGTGATGTGATGACATCTTGTGTCCACTTGCACACACAAGCATTTTTCACAGCCAGATTGTTCACACAGAAGCAATCGTTTCCCCACGCTTTCCAGACACATTTTTGAATGGTTTGTTTGAAATTTTGCCAGCCTGGAAATTGGTCCATCAAAAAACCTGAATATAGAATGCAGCAGCCCTGGAGGATTAGCATGTCTGTTTGCTGCTTCCCATTGGTTTCAAAGTAACCACAGGTTCCAACAGAGACAGGCTGAGCTTCCAGAATGAAAATAGAGCAACTTAATTTTCCAGTCCATTAGCTGCTACAGCTGTCTGAGATTTTTGGCACACCAGACACCAACTCCATTGCCAAAACCAGTTACTCAGCTGCTCCTGAGAGTCTGAGGAAGCTGGGATTTACCTAGAGAGTCTGTAAACCCTTGGAGACACTCCTTATCCTTGACTGATTGTATCTGCCAATCTCAATTATGAAGCCGGAGGAATGGGGAAGTGAAGGGCTGTAAGAACTAAAATTAAAGACAAGGTTCTGTCAGTTCCTGTGTGCACTCATGACCCAGCTGTGTTTGCTATTTCCCCTCAGCTTGCCCTTTGTATATCAGAATACATTTGAGACAAGTGAATCACTCATTATTTTCAGCAGAATCTCTTGTTATCTTCCAGACTGGCAATATCACTAAGCAGAGGTCAGCTCTGGAGGTCAGTTGTTGGTAAATAGATCCAGCTCATGAAATGTATTCTACAATAACTACTAATGTATATTTTAACTTTAGATGCAGCTTTTTGTACTTGAAATCTCAAGACTCAGCCTTGAGCCATCACTCAGTTATCTTCTTGCATTTCTAGCAAAACTTTGAACAGATCACTTTTTCACAGTTTTTGAGACTCGGTACAGGATCCTCCTTTTTTTTTTTTTTTCAAATTTAGCTTTCAATACTTTTCAGTTAACCTTGCTCCAAGTCCAAAGGGCCAGTGAATTTCCTCCTTCTTGTCTTGAACTTCTATTTATGAGCTGCACACAGGTTTGATTGCATAGACAGAACAGGTCTGAGTTTCAATTTTATTCCAGGACTCGAGTTTTCAGCAGAGGTGCTCATTTGCTTGAAAAGCTCCCAGTGTGATGTAGCCCATGAAAATGAACATTTGGAGCTCACATTGCTGATTGCATTGAGGACAGGCCAGGTGCTCTGCAGGGCCACAACTCAGACCCTCCCAAGGCAAATGCTCAGGGGATGTCTGAGAGCAGCAGCAGCCCCAAAGCTCTTGGAACCTTCTCATTCCCTGAAAGAGCAAATCTAAATCCCTTCAGGTGAGGGCAGCTCATGGAGCATATCCAGGAGTTATTGATGACATCTAGTTAATTAGATAAATCTTTTTGATTGCCAGCTCAGCTGGTTTAACCTCACAGAAACTTTCTCTTTGTTGTTTTTTTTTTTTCCAGGAGATATTGAACCACCTTCAATGTGCCATGCTCTTGTCTCCCTAAAATACTTCCCATATATCTGTGGTTTATTCCTTGCAGTAATCCTAGCAGTTGCCATTGGCCTGGGTGGTGAGTACCATGAGTTATTTATTGAGTTCTCACTTAGCCATTCAAATGCTTAATTTTTCATGAGCCTTTTACTGAGAATGGAATTAAACTGCTACTGTGGCTTGTTTGTGGAAGTAAAAAATCTTGTTGAGGTGATGGCTTTAAATTTTATTTACATGTAGGGATAAAATAGGTCTGGCACTCCTGGGAAGATTGATGTAATATTTACAACACTGGGGAACCTGCAGCTTCAGGAAACCTTTCTCCAGTAAAATTTTGTCAGCTCCCCTCAGGCAATGAGCTGAGTTTAGAAACTGGAGTTAAAAAGGCTCCTGTGGGTAGCCCACACCATATTTTTTTCTTGTAGTTCACGTCTCTAAGTTTGCTTCCCAAAAAAGAACTTTCCCCTATCAAAAACAACTTCTACAAAGGAAAAGAAAATGCAGAATGAGTTTAGTTGTGGCTGGGAAGTGTGACCTGCCCAGGTGCAGGGCTTGTTGTGTCTCCACACCTGGAATAGGGAGCAGCTTGTGGGAGGTTGAGGCATCCCCCTGGGGAGAGCGAGCACTGGATGTGATTTCCAAGGGTCTCCCTAATTCCCTGCTCAGGGTCTGAGGCACCAGGCAGGAACTCACCCTTGAGTGAAACTTAAACTGTGCAGAGGGAGCTGGGAAGGAGGCAGCACACACAGCAAGGTGACTCCTCCTACGAGTCATTACTAATAAATGAGTTTTAGCAGCACCACGTAGCAACCTCCAGGCTGTATTTCAAACGTTCCTGGAGTTCAGGCATCGGAACCCAGGAAATTCCTCGGGCTGCCCTGGAGGGCTCCAGCCCCTGCCCAGGGGGCTCAGAGACCTTGGCACAGAGCCCAAGACCCCTGTGCCTTTGATTTAGCCCTTGGAACAAACAATTACCAACCTTATATGAAGAATTACAAGCCACGAAAGTTTAAGTAGAATGATAGTGAATTTATCACGGGGTGAAAAAACAGATTTTTTGGCGTTTTTAGAATGGGGGGTTCAGGGAGCAAGATGGAAGAATCTGGGCCTGTCCAGCCTTTCTCCTTCTTCTTCTTGGCCTCCATCCCCAGCTGTGATTTTGGCACTTTTAGATTGGTTTAGAGTAGAAGCTCACTGTCTAACATAGGTGATAGGTATTGGAAAGTAATTGTAAATATTGTACACGTAGTTTTTAGTATAAAAAGACAACACTGCCTCTGAGGCAGGCAGAGGGCCTCTGACTGACCTGCTGAGAGGACCTGGGCAGGACAGGAGAAAATATTTTATAGATAAGATACAATAAACAACCTTGAGACTGAGAATTGAAGAGCTCTGACTCCTTCTTCGAGCACCAGACTAGGAAAAGAGACTTTCTAACACATCTCGAGGTCACTCTGACCAGCTAGAGAACCAAGATACAGGATCTGGCTTTTCCTTAGCAAGACTGAAATCTGGACAGAAAATGGAATGCAGAAGTGTTAAATTAAAATCCAAGTGTGTTTTCATTGCCCTCTGTTCTTTATTCCTTTTAGTCCAGTACAACTGCATTGGGAAGTTTCGCTGCCGTTCATCCTTCAAGTGTATCCAGAAATCAGCCAGGTGCAACGGTGTCTTCAACTGTAAAGAAGGGGAGGATGAGTACAGATGTGGTAATTTAATTTTGATTATAAATTAATTAATCCTACATCCTCCTGTAGAACTGGCAAGTTATCAAGGAATGCTTGTTGTAAAGAGTTTGGGTGAGACCAGAAAGACAGAGACCAATGGAATATCTAAATCACCACTTCAGAGGAACAATCTCTCTGAGGTACTGATTTACAGTTTATGAAAAATCAAACTGCTTTTTAGGTAAATGTGATGACTGCTGAATATTGTTACTGCCAGTTTTGATCATTTTCTCCATTAGAAGCCCAGATGCTTTTTGACTGCTCACATTTCCTCTGCCTGCAAGGTGTAAGCCCACTGCCTTATGGTGTGTAAATACAAAATACTCTATTCACTGGCACACCATTGTGCTGTGTCAGTTTTGAAGGTTGCAAAATCCTGGTATTATCTTAAAAGATGTGAGAATGGAGAGAAATCAGCCATTTGTGCATTCAGTGCTGCAGAATTTGGTGCTTCAAGTGTGAAATGTGTAACTTATTTCTGAGTTTCTCTCTGTGGTAGTTTTGGGAATCACAGGGATGCTTTAAATGGTACTTCCCTCTCCTGTGCTATGGTGGTCACAGCCCCTAGAGGGAAAGGACTCTAATTTTAATAAACAGAATAACTGGGTTTTAGCTCAGTGCACTTGTAATCCTGGCTCCTGTACCTACAGCTAAGGAGGTGGCACAGCTTTCCACCTGTGCAATAAGGAGGAGTGACAAGAACCATGAGGTTTTGGCCCCAGCTAACCCTGCACAATGTGTTCAGCATTTGGAGAGCTTTCCCCAGGGAGGCTCGAGGTGTCAGTAGAGCCAGGAAAAGCCTCTGCTTTTCCTGTCTTCCTTTGCAATTCCACAACACTGGAATCGTGGGCACATGTGGGAAAGCCCTGTTCAGCAGTGACCACGTGCATGGCCTCCCTTCTCCCTCACAGATGTGCCCTTTCACAGCTCCAGGACAGCTGTGCACACGTGCATCCACCTCTCTGACACAGGAGGTGCCCACCACCTTCATCCCTTACCCTGACCATGGGTTTCCTCAGGGCAAAGCATCTGCAGCTCCCGCTCAGTGCCATCAGCAGGACTTGCTTAAAGCTCACTGCAGGGCCAGGCAGCCTCCACCTCCTGTGTTAGAGCTGGCATTCCCATCAGCAAAGATTTTTTTCCCTAGCTGTCCTAGCTCAGGGTACCTTATTTCCCTTCTTTAATGGAAAAAGCACAGAAAAATTCTGTCAAAGAATCCAAATGATGAAAAAGATAAGTGGTGGCTCAGTGAGCCGGAAAACACGGACACCACAGCGGTGTGGTGTGCCTGTTGTGTGCCTGATGTTCATCTTCACTGCTCACTGAGGCTTTTCTTGTCCTGAATCCCAAAGTCAGGCTGAGTGGGAAGAGGGCAGTGCTGCAGGTGTTCACCTTGGGCTCCTGGCGCACCGTCTGCTCCGACGACTGGAGGGCAGAGTATGGCAACAGCACCTGCAAGCACCTGGGCTTCTCAAGGTAGGGACACCACGTGCCAGCAGCTTCATCTGACATTTTGAACAAGCTCTGAGGTTTTCAGTCTTTCTAATGAAGCCTTGTGTTCGTTTGTGCCTTAAAAATGACTTAACAATCCACCTTTGTGAGTCGCATGGCCGAGGAGATTTGAGATGATGTACTTGTACCTGGCAAATACCTTTTATTACTGCTATAAATCCTGCATGATGGCTAAATGGAATGGCTTGGCTAAGTCTTCCCTGTGCAATGCAGGTGCCCAAATCCTATGTGTCACTCTAGTGGCCTGTCAGAGAGGCACTAAGGTTTTGCAGAGATAAACAAAACTCGACAACTTGGTGAAAGTTGTAAGGCCGGTATGTTTATTACAGCACTGGACACATGTGGGAATCATTCCCCTGAAATGACACATGTAGTTCCAGGGATTCAGGTCTCTTTTTATCCTCTTCTCAAATACATATGCATACAATTTCACAGTAGGTTCATACATATTCATTTTTACGAATTTCACGTGACATTTGCTGCAAGATCCTCTTTATCAGAAAGAATTCTTAGGTCAGGTTGACCTGCTCTCCCAGCAGTTTCTGTCTCTATCACTTTCTGTCTCTGTCTCCCCTTATCTGTGTCTTTCACTGAAGCAATTTTTCTGAGCCTAGGCTTTTTGCAGTCAGACTAAATAGCTATGTTTTCAAACTACAGACTTAACTCAAAGATGTACATTTCACCTAAATTAAAATGGATTTCTACTCTGGAGAATTTCTACTCTGTCTCACTAAGAACATATGAGCATTTTCCACTTCTTTTACTTCCCCTATAGGTAAATTGTGTACACAATTCATGTCACGACATCTGATAGGCTTTAAGGTCCACCTCAAAATTAGAGAAGAACATGGCAAGATAGTTCTTGCTGGCTTGATCCCATTCCTGAAAAAGCACCATTTCTTTCACAAACTTCATTAAAAAAAAACTTGAAGTCCTGATTTGGCATGATGCTCTGTTATTTCTTACCGTGGCATCATTCTGATTTCTGTTATAGTTAGCAGTATAAAGCTTCTTTGAATAAATTCTTGTTGCCTTTAGGATAAAATACATCTCAATATTTCAACAAAGAAGAGAAGAAAAAATTAAAAATTATTCATCCTCCCTGCTGCAAAACATAACTCTAGAAAAAGGAGACAATGAGCTTGTAAGTGGCTCAGGAAATGTGCCAAAAGCTTCATTGTAATATTACAATTAAAATCTATTTTCTCTGGCAGTTAAACACATCTCAGCACGTGTGGCTTCCACACATCATTATGTCAAAAATACATGCACGTGGTAAGGAGCACAGGGGGAGGAAATAATTACTTTTATCGAATGCCAGGATCTGATTATTGTGGTTTTCATGAGCAGAACTGGTGAATTATTTAAGCAGATTGCTGCAATGCTGTCTGGGGAAGCTGTGTTTCTGGTTCATTTGCAGTTATGTGAGTTCAGGTTACCTGCCCGTGGATGCAGTTGAAAAACAGTTCCAAAGACATTTCGTGTCCCTCAGCCACTGGTTCTCAGCTGACCAAGTGACGTCCCTGCACAATGCCACCAACCTCAGGTATGCCTCAGCTGCTTCAGGAAGACACCAACAATAGAACATGAATTATTGATAGTTTGGGATTGCTGCTGTTTTTTCAGGTACTTTGTAAGTGTTTGGTGGTGTTACACATGCTGGACTGAGGTTCAGCAGCATCTTGCTGGAATATAAACTAAGAGTCTGTTCCAGGACCCATTAAAATCAACAAAGGCTTTCAAATGAGCTGTTTGAAATGACTGTCCCATGATGCCATTTTTGCAAATGGATAGGCACCAGGCACTTCTGTTTTTCCATTATGAAGCAGTTTGTTTCAGTTTGCAGATCCTTACACATTTCCCAGTGCGTTTATGAACACTTTATGCTCCATTTACTCCTCCTGACAAATGCTGTTTTTTTAGTTACCTTCCAGTGAGAAGGGAGCAATGGGTCCAAGGAGACTTCAGATCTTCCCTGGTGGAAGAGTGAGCCCCTCCTCAGCAGGCAGCACATGGTCTGCAGCCCCCTGATGGTGGCCAAGCTCCCAACTTCAATATTCCAGTTAAAGGCCCTGATTAGATTGGATGGGTTCATGCCTTGTACCTCTTTTAATATATCAGTTACTTATATTTGTGTGCACAGGAAAATGATGTTATATTGAAAAAACCCAAGGTATTTGTGAATTGGGACTAATGCTGCACTGTCTTCTCATCTCAGGGAGGAATGCACTTCTGGCAATGTGATCATCTTAAAGTGTTTGGGTAAGAATCAGAAAAAGTAAAAATAAAAGCAGAAACTATCCTTCTTTATCCACTGCATGGCAAGAGTTGGGAGAAGCTGTGTACTCAGGGCATATTATACTATCAGCTTATCACACCAAAGAAAAATTGTATTTTTTATGTAAAATTTGAAAGAAATTCAGAAAAGTGAAAACAGGCTGGGAGGGTAGATTGGGAACATCAGATAGCAGGAGCATTTCAGTGAGAATCCCAGTAGGAAGTGTATATTTAATGACTTTGTCTTGAGTCCATGGACTCACACTCTAATTCCAAGTCTTTGGCAACTTGGCAGGAAAAGGAAAATTCTGCCTTAATGGAATTCCTATCTCACACCTCTCCATGTCACCTAGTTCTCAGATTGGGATGCAAAAAATCAAAATACAACAGCAAAATCACCATGAGGGGAGAGGAGATGCTTGAGCCTGCCTGTGTGGGACCCTGAGGATGAAGGAGAGCAGAGCAGGGGGGTTTTACAGCTCAGCTGTGTGGTGTTTGCTGGGTTTCCAGGATGAAGGAGGAATTCAGAATCTGACTCCATGTTCTTAGAGGGCTAATTTATTGTTTTATGGTATTATATTATATTAAATAGTATACTAAAACTATACTAAAGAATAGAGAAAGGATACAGACAAAAGGCTTAACAAGGATTATGAAAAACTCGTGACTGACTCCTCAGAGTCGGACACAGCTGGCTGTGATTGGTCATTAAGTAAAAACAATTCACATTAAAAAACCAACAATCAAACAATGACCAGTTGGTAAACAATCTCCAGGCCACATTCCAAAGCAGCAAAACACAGGAGTAGCAAATGAGATAATATTGTTTTTTCTCTGAGGTTTCTCATCTTCCCAGGAGAAGAAATCCTGGCTAGGGATTTTTCAGAAAATGTGACAGTGACACAGCTGAGCACTGCACCTGCAGGGAAGGGAGGGACATGGACCCCACAAACCCCAGACCATGAGTGACCTGCAGGGATGGGAGGGAGGAGGAGAAACCCTTGGGATGTGGCCATGGGCATGGGGTGGGGATGCTCCAGCTACAGAGACCTCCCACCCTCAGCAAGGCTGGGATGAAGTTTAATAAGTCTAAGTGCCGAGTTCTACATTTTGGCCACAAAAATCCCCTACAACGTTACAAGCTGGGGATGGTGTGGCTGGACAGTGTTCAGGCAGAAATGGACCTGGGGGTGCTGGTCGACAGCCAGCTGAATATGAGCCAGCAGTGTGCCCTGGTGGCCAAGAAGGCCAATGGCTCCTGGCCTGCATGGGGAATTGTGTGGCCAGCAGGAGCAGGGAGGTCATCCTTCCCCTGCACTGGGCACTGGTGAGGCTGAACCTTGAGTGCTGTGTCCAGTTCTGGTCCCTCAGTTTAGGAAGGATGTTGAGATGCTTGAGCGCATCCAGAGGAGGGCAACAAGGCTGGTGAGGGGCTTGGAGCACAAGCCCTGTGAGGAACGTTTGAAGGAGCTGGGGCTGTTTAGCCTGGAGAAGAGGAGGCTCAGAGGTGACCTTATTGCTCTCTACACCTTCCTGCAGGGAGGCTGCAGACAGGTGGGGTCGGTCTCTGACAGAACCAGAGGACACAGTCTCAAGCTACATCAGGGAAGGTACAGGTTGGATATTAGGAAAAAATTTTTCACCAGAAGAATAATAAAGTACTGGAATGCTCTTCCCAAGGAGGTGGTAGAATCACCATCTCTGGATGTGTTTAAAAAAGCCTGGACATGGCATTGGTGCTATAGTCTGGTTGAGGTGTTAGGGCATAGGTTGGACTCTGTGATCTTAGAGGTCTCTTCCAACCTGATTATTCTGTGACTCTGAGAGGGGCTGAATGTGACCCAGACCAGGGCTGTGTTTCCTCTCTGCACTGTAACCTTTGCTCCCTGGCAGCATGTGGCACTCGGGCCAGCTACGGGCCGCGCATCGTGGGCGGCAACGCGTCGTCACCGCGGCAGTGGCCGTGGCAGGTCAGCCTGCAGTTCCAGGGCCACCACCTGTGCGGGGGCTCGGTCATCACCCCCCTCTGGATCCTCACAGCCGCCCACTGCGTCTACGAGTGAGTGCCCAAACCCCCTGCCCAAACCCCCTGCTCTGCTTGCTTTTCAAAATAACCCGCGGGACGCGCTGCCTCATCCGGGGCTGGTGCCATGGGGTTTTGGCTTTTATGGTTTTCATGTGTTTGTGATCCTGTAATTCTTCAGAGTGTAGCTCTAAACTCCATTAGTGGAGTATTAGGTATTTAGTATTAGTGTTAAGTGTTAACTGCTGCTTTCCCATTTTGGTCAGACAAAACAATTCCTCTCCAGGCCTGGGAATCAAGGACTCCTCACTGTCTTGAGCCCAAAAAATGTAAACAAAAGTGAGGTGGGGGAGAGCAAATTTGGGGTGAATGACTTCATTACCTGAAGCTGTAATTGGAATATTAACCCCTGTGAGAAATGATACTCACTTCCAAAAATTTTAAAGGTTTATTAAAACCTTATCAAAAATACAACAGAAGATTGAATAGAGAAAATATTACAGCGCTGGGAGCAAAGGATTTTTCCCACCACGTGCTCATCCACACAATGGAGGTTTTGCCCTTTAACCCATTAGCCCCTCCCAAAGTTCTGTGCATTGACTCCTTCTTCACTGTCCAGTGGTGGAGTTTGCTTCCTTAAATCTTGATTGGAGGTTAGGTGCTGTCATAGTAACAAACTGACCCTCCCAAATGTCCCAAACCCAGGCCACCCCATAATAACAACACATGGAGGGGGTAAAACATAACTATAAATCTGTATAACTTCTCTGAACATATACAAATGATATTTGCCTTTTAATTGTGAGAGTCAATAATGTCATTACTCATCTATCACACCCCCAATATGCAAATGGACCAAACTCATAAAAGTGTGAAAACCCATAACCCATTGTCCATTTTTGGGTGTAGCCCTTTGGGGGACTTTGTCTGCCCTAAATGTACCTGAAGGCCCTTCAATGAATATAACCACTTTTTATTCCCTAATTCTGTCTGACATCTGTTTTAAGGTAGTCCCGAAAAGGAGTCATAACATTTAAGCTGTTGCTCTCTTTTTTGCATGAGCCTTTATTTAAAAACTTCCCCAAGAAATGATCTAAACCCAGGATCTCAGTTTCCAGGTGTTCTGGCCACTCCCAGCTCCCTGGGAACACATCTTAAAACAAGATTTAAGTGCTAGATTTTAGGTATCCCAGTCTGCAATTTCTGTAAATTGCGTGTTCAGAATTTTTGCTTGGCTTCTCTGATTCACTGGAGCTCGAAAATAAATTACAGTATTCTTTTCAAGTTGACAGGATCAATCAGTGATGATTAGCCACTTGTGCTGTGCTTTGTGCCCTTTGCCACTTACTCACTGCTCCTTTCTATGCACCTGAAGAGGTCTTCAGGTGGTAAATAGATGCTATATAGTTATTTAAACTCTGTGTAATTACAAACATAATGAGCTGCCTGGTTTTGCAGCCTTGTTTGATGCTAATAGTGCAGGAGCATCTCTTGCTCTTACAAACTCCTGGCCACTTTCACCAAAGACATTCAGACAGCTAAAATGGGATTTGTCTGCCCAGTTTTAAGCACATACAACATGGATGCCTTCTTCTGAGTAAGGTCTTATAGGATGCTTTTATACCCAGGAGAGGGAAGAGATAGGATAGACAAACCCCACTCCTAGCTCCTATTTAGAGCCATGTGTTGCCATAAAAATAATTTCTTAGGAATTCAGCATTTTAGAACCTTTGTTCTTGACTTTGTCACCCCAAACCAGTTGGTTGTGGTGTGTTTGCAGGGTGATGGGGATGGGAGCTGGCAACACCACCCCCATCCCTGGAGCGTTTTCCCAGGGGAGTGAGGCCTAAAGGAGAGGAGCTGCTCTTGCTGGAGGCTGAAGGATGTGCCAGCTCATGAATTGGGGCAGAAACACCCTCCAGAGGGGAAGCTTCTCCTTGGAAATGCCTTGCCACAAGTGCTGCTGAGGCCTGGCTGAGTGCAGGTGTGCCAGGCAGCAGCTGTGGGGTCTCACAGGAGCACACACAGCTGGGCTGATGGAAAACTCTCAGATATTTGTAGTAAGATCCATATAATTGCCCTATAATGTGCCAGTGACCCAGTGTCTTACTAAGGTTAGTCACCCACTGTCTTACAAAAATTAGTGTTACATTTTTAAAAATTAGATGCAAAACATGGCCATTATTAATAGAGAGGCAAGCCAGCACAGCAGACTGGAGTTATTTGCCTGTTGTATGCATAAGCTCAGGGGACAATTAGAAAAACCTGAGGGTTTTCCTGGAGGTCTGACCCTCTCTTCTACCTCTTTGTTCCAGCCTGTACCTGCCGAGCTCGTGGAGTGTCCAGGTTGGTTTTGTGACTCAGCAGGACACCCAGGCTCACCCACATTCAGTGGAAAAAATCATTTACCATCGGAATTATAAACCCAAGACCATGGGGAATGACATAGCACTGATGAAACTGGCAGCACCTCTTGCTCTCAATGGTAATTTCTCTCTGTGAGCTTTCACTTGACTTTCCCACCTCCCCAGCTAAAACACCCCTGTCCACAGAGCACCAGCAGAAACCCCCCAGCCTCAGTGTGAGCATCTCCTCTGTGCTCCTTATCCAGGCATGGACAGCAACAACGTGCTGCAAAATGTTCCCAGTCCACTCTGGTATTGATTTACTGCAGGCATTTATTAATAGGCAAACATTAACTTTATTCTTTCTAAATATTCTTCCTATCTAAAATAAACACCCTGCCTCATTCTGCTTGGAGGTCACAGAGATTTTTATCATGTCCTTTCCATGACTACTGGGGGATCCAAAAGTGTCCAAAGCTGAAAACCAAGCTTGAATTTCAAAGAGAAGAGAAGGCAATTTGAATATAATGATTATTTCAATGAAAACTACTTTTATTTTCTTGATAGGATGCTAGCTGCAGTTGATACAATGAGTTGAAATAATGTGTAATAATATTGTATGAATTGAAATACCTGCCAATACCTCCTAATCACTGTGAGCTGGCTGCAAAGGGGAGCTGGTGCTCTTTAACACATCTAGACAGTCATTTTCTAAATCAATTCTCTTGTAATGGTTTAAATTTTCACTTTTAATGAAAATTAATCTCGATTTTGTTCTGATTTTTCTCTCTGATTTCTTCTGCTCATGAACAGCTTTGGGAATAAGGAATATTAAGGGATATTTAAGGAAGAAGGAATAGTAGGAAGGAATAGTAAGGAACAGTAGTGGCTCTGCACCTGAGCACGATCCCACTGTGTCCCATGCTGGGGGCTTGATGCCTTGAGCTGGGATCACTGCACTGTGCAGAACAGAACCCCTGGGAGCTGCCCAGTCATATTTTGCATTTTCCCTCCCTTTCCTCAGCACCCATTTGTCCCTGCAAGCATCAAGCTCTGATTTTATCCCATGAAATTCCATGTCCCAGAGCACAGAGGCACCGAAACTCTGTGAGCTGACGGGTGGGAAGCAAAGAATCCAAGACTTTTTTTGCCCTCTCAGAGATGTGCACACCCAGCTCCTTGTCTCACCCCAGCAGCCCTGGGGCCTCTGATCTGCCCTTCTTTTTGCTCATTCTTCAATTTATTGACCTGCTGAGACCTCCTTGTGTTGCTTCACACCCAAAACTCACTGGGGCTACTGTGGGTGTTGTCTCAAACCCTCAGTGTTGCCCACAAGACAAAAAAACCTCAGAAAACTGCCAGGCTATTTATGTGGGGAGTGGGTGGTGCTCATCACAAGTTCATTGCAAGCCAAATCTTCAAGTATTTCTGTAGCATTTAAACTTTTTTTGCTAAATTTTGATTCTCTTCTCTCTGCCTCTTTTTTTTTTTTCCTTTTTTTTTTTCATAAATAGGTCACATTGAACCGATCTGTCTGCCCAATTTTGGTGAACATTTCCCAGCAGGGAAAATGTGCTGGGTATCAGGATGGGGAGCAACTGTGGAAGGAGGTATTTTAAATTGTCTGCTGGTGATTTCACTACAAGCACACATCTTGCATGCAGTAAATACAGGATTTGGTTGGAGCACCGTTCAACACTAAATTTTCTGGAATACCCGGAGGGGGAAAGAAGACATATTACCAAATTTTATGCACAAACTGTACTGCAAAAGGGCTGTGCAAACTCTTATCACAAGGAATGTTTGGGTATCCTCTGAAACAGTTGAAAATGACAAATATAAAATGTGCCCAGTGTTGCACTCACCCTCAGTCAAACACCAAGCATAGGAAGCACAGCATGAATGCAAGAATTAACCATCCTTTTTTTTTTAGAGAAAGGATATGTGTGTCTTAAGGCAGGCTGGGTGATGTAGAAATTGGATAAAACAAAAATCAAAAAGAAAAGGGAATTTTTTTTACCATGACTCATGGGTCATGTTAATCAATAATAAAAACTGAACCACCTTCACGTGAAAATGGGTGAATTGTCACCCATTAATTGTTTTTTATCACTCTTCATTCATGTCACCGAACATGTTCCTATTGTTCAGAGAACAAGAACAGAACATTACCTGAGCCACAGATAACAGCCAAAGGTGGGGAGAAAATGAAAGCAAGGTTTGCCACATAAAAAAAAAAACAGCCCTAAATTGACAATAGGCAGTGTGCAAATACTCCCCTTTGTAGAAAGGGTCTGTTCAGGCTCTGAATGAAATAAAATAAATATTTATAAAGTAAATCAGATGTTTGCAGACGATTTGTTGACTAACAGAACAGGCAATAATTCAGAACAGGTTTTGGCACCAGTATTGAACACAGTGTTCAACAAGCTTTTTGGTTTATTAGTGTCATTAATTGTCTAGTTTGAAGTGGAAACACACAATGTCCAAATTTTATTGTTGTTTTATACATGTGATAATCCACATCTCTGCAGAGTGGATAATTGCTGTGTTCTGTAAGTGATGAGACACCAAGTAGCCTTACTTTTGTCTTTCCTTTTAACCACATTTCTTTCATCCTTCCTTGCCAATTCTTTGTATATAAAACATTCTCTTTTTATAAATGGAGATTATTTTCAAGGACAGGAAGGTTTTTACTGTTTGGTTTTGGTTTTTTTTCTGTTTTTTTTTTAACAGGTGACACATCTGACACCATGAATTATGCAGGTGTTCCTCTGATTTCCAATGCAATTTGCAATCACAGGGATGTCTATGGTGGGATCATAACTTCTTCAATGCTTTGTGCTGGCTTCCTGAAGGGAGGGGTGGACACCTGCCAGGTATGGAAGTTTCCAAACTGCAACTGTGCTCATTGGAAATGGAAAAACATGAGTGATAAGTTATCAGAAGGCACTCCCAGGCTTTTCTTGGGCAAACATTTGGGTTTGTGCCATTTATTCTGCTCACCACAATTATCAATCACTGACCGTGTGCATTCACACGCTACAATTTCCTTTTTATACTTCTTCCCTGGACCTTATCTGATATTTCTGAAGCCAAATTTGCTTAAGACATATTTTGTTGCATGTGCTGCAGGACGGTGCCATCCTTTCTCTGCCTTGGCCGTGACCTCTGCACTGCACTGAATTGCACTTCCCTGCACTGTGAGCAGCCCCAGAGACCTTCAAGGAGCAGAAAGCCCATGGTGAAAAGCAGCCAGATTGGGCTGGGGAGGAATTCCTAGTGGAAGATGTCCCTGTTCCAAGCAGGAGGCTTGGATCTACACGTACTTCAATGTCCCTTCCAACCCCAACCTCTCTATGATTCTGTGAACTTCATGTTTCCAGATTTGCTCCATCCCAATCACACTTGGGACAAAAAAAAAAAAAAAAAAGCAAAGGCAGTGGGGGCCTATATCTGCATTTCATCCCTTTTTTGCACACAACCCCCCCAAAAAGGCACTTGGCACCAGGAGAGCTGCCCAAAGGCAGCGTGCTCAGCACACAGCTCCACGTGACAGGAGGAGCCCTGCTTGGCAGTGGGAATGCTTGTTCCAAATTCCCTTTTTCCAGTTGTTGTGCTGGCTCTGATTCTTGTAGGGCAGGAAACTGCCCCAGCAAAGAAGAAATGGGAAGTTTTCAGTACTTAGATGTGAGTTCATTGAGCTGAATCTGTGTAGCAAAGTGCCTGGGAAGGGCTGGGAAAGCAGGCAGGAGCAGGCAGGGGAGGAGGTCAGATGTGAGCTTGGTGTTGCAGCCTTGGACTAAGCTCAGCTCAATAGCCAGGAGCCAGGGGAAGAAAAATATGGTCTCCTACATGTCTCAAAAATCTCCAAGCCCTGCTGCAATGTGCTTTTCCCAGGACCCAGAACAAAGCGGGACCAAGAGATTTTGAATTACCGGACGATGTCTCTCCCCCTACCTCCCCAAACAGACAATTCCCTCCTTTTCTGGGACACTGACATTTGTTTAAACTCTTTTTTCCCCTCAGGGAGACAGTGGGGGCCCTTTAGCATGTGAAGACATGAGTGTCTGGAAGCTGGTGGGCACCACCAGCTTTGGAGTGGGCTGTGCAGAGAAGAACAAGCCTGGTGTCTACAGCAGAACCACCTCCTTCCTGGACTGGATCCACGAGCAGATGGAGGTCTGGGCTTGCCCTGCTTGTCACCTCTGCTTGTCACTTTGTGCCACACATATGGGGTTTGGCCCGTATTTGTCAGAGCTGAGCTGTGTTTTATGGACACAAATGAACTTGGAGGGGGTGTTTGGGGACTGGGGCTGGGGCAGAGCAGGGTGCTGGGGTTTGGTGAGGGGCTGGGGGCACCCTGCAGGGGTGGAGAGGAGAGGACAGCACATCCACAGGGGTGGGAATCACAGGGAAAGGGGGCTGGAGCAGAACAGGGAGGTGTGGAAGGGCTGAGTCAGGAGATGGGGGCAAGGAAAGAGATCCTTGGGGAATATATCGTGTACAGTTCTGGTGCCCCCAAAATAGGAAGGGCATGGGAAGGTTGGAGCAAGTCCAGAGGAGGGACACAGCATTGATAAGAGGACTGGAGCACCTCCACAAAGAAGACAGGCTGGGAAAGCTGTGGCTGTTCAGCCTGGAGAGGAGAAGGTTGTGTGGAGACCTCAGAGCACCTTCCAGAGTCTGAAGGAGCTGCAGGGGAGCTGGAGAAGAACTCTTTGTCTGGAACTGCGCTGACAGGACAAGGAGAGATGGGTGTGAACAGAAAGAGGGGAAATTTAGGTTAGACAGGAAGAAATTCTTTCCTGTGAGGATGGTGAGGCCTTGGCACAGGTTGCCCAGGAAGGTTGTGGATGCTCCATCCCTGGCAGTGTCCAAGGCCAGGCTGGATAAGGCCTGGAGCAGCCTGGGATAGCAGAAGATGTCCCTGCCCATGGCAGAAGAGGTTAGGATGAGCTGATTTTAGAGGTGCCTTCCAACCCTTAACACTCTGTGATTCTGTGACTTGGTTTGAAGCCCTGGGGCTGCTCCAGAGGAGCCTGGGGAGCTGGGTGGGCCAAAGAGGGAACATGGTGTTGGCTGGAAGGAGAGCAGAGACAGGGAGGTGACACTGCAGCCACCTCCAGCTGACCCAAGGGTGGCCCAGAGACAGGAGAGCAGCTCTGCTGCTGCCAGCACCTCCCCAGGGCTGCAGAGAGGAGCTGGGCTCAGGCAGCTGAGCTCAGACAGGCACTGTGCTCCTGCTGGGACTCCAGGCAGGGCTGCATTGCCTGGGCAGGGCCATCCAGAGCCATTCCAGAGACCCCACGCTGTCCTGCCAGGCTCACAGGTGCTCCTGCAGAAGGCAAGGGTCTGCAGCTCACCCTGGGTGAGCATCATCCCCATGGGGATGGCTCAGAAAGGCCACAAGGCTCAGGTGCTGCCAAGGGCACTCAGACACCTCAAGTGGCACTAGACAGGGTGTGGTGTTCTCTGAGACCCCCCAATGAAGGGAGGAAATGATGAATCTGACTCCATGTTCTTAGAAGGCTAATTTATTATTTTATATATTATCACTTTATATATTTATATTTATATATTATTTTATATATATAAATATATAAAGTGTATATATATACTTTATATATTGTTACTATATTAGATTAAGGAACACTATACTAAAGCATACAGAAAGGATTCAGACAGAAGGATAAAAGATACTAATGGAAAACTCATGATTCTCTCCTCCAGAGTCTGACACAGCTTGGCTGTCATTGGCCAAGAAGTAAAAACAATTCACATGTTGGATAAACAATCTCCAACCACATTCCAAAGCAGCAAAACACAGGAGAAGCAAATGGGATAATATTGTTTTCCTTTTTCTCTGAGGCTTCTCAGCTTCCCAGGAGAGATATCCTGGGCAAGGGGATTTTTCAGAAAATAGGACAGTGACAGGGCGAGTGCAAGGCAGGAGAACCCTCCTCCAGCTCCCTGGGAGGGTTCTGGACAGGCAGAGAGCTGTGCACAGGCTTTTCATTGTGATTTTCCTGTGTTTGTGGCAGAGCCACAGAGCTGCTGCTCCCACACCCAGCCTGGGGGCATGCCATGGGAATAATGCAGGGATAGCAATGGTGCCATTCCAGCCACAGCAACCCAGCAATGCAGGCACCTGCTGAAACCACCCCTGTGGTTTGTATTTTTGTTTGGTTTGTATTTTTGTATTTGTGGTTTGTATTTTTGTTTGTTTTTTTTGGGGGGGGGGTTAGTTCTGGGGATAATTCTATGTCTTTGGGGGTGGTTGTGGAGTGATGATGGTGGTTGATTTTTATTTTTTTTTAAATATTACAAAATGTAGAGGAAGGTTAATTGAAAGTATTGATGATAAGTGATTTGGATAATGTAGGGATATAATATATATATAATGTGGCCATCTCCCTTGTGTAATGTGTGAGGCTTCCTCCTCAAACCAAACTGCCAATATCAAACATTCACAGACAAGCAAATGCCCAAAATAAGGTGATGTGTGCAATTTCAGCTCAGCCCACCTCTGAATGCTGGATGACACACACTGTTTTCACAACTTGTATTGCACATGATGATTTGTGCTCTCACAAGCCTCTCTGTCACTCAAAGAAAACAGGAAAACAGAATATTTCTCAGTCTTCAACACCTGTGATATTACTTGATTTTATCCCCCTGAATACATCATTGTGATTTATCTGCATACACAAACATTTCATATTAAGAGCTCCCATCACATGAAATCACTGATCTCCATTATAAAGCAATCAAATGAGAAAAAAAGTGTACAGCAAAATCTTTGTTGAGCCAAAAGCTAAAATACTGGAATTTTTCAGAGGGGCATCCTTCAGATGTAAGTTTATCCCCTTAGAAAGCATTTTCAGGTGCAGCATGGAAATTTGGAAACTTTTTGATGGACTCTGAAGCAAACCTGAAGAAAGTAGAACTAGTGTGCCTTTGGAAGTGGGGCCAAGGGAATGGCTTGTACCTGGCAGAGCTGTACTGGGGCATAGCCCAGATCAAACTGGAGCAGAGCAGCTTAGGGGTGACCTAATTGCAGCCTTCCAGTGCCTGAGGGAGCCTGAAAGATGGAGAGAGACCTTGACAGGGGGGCCTGGAACGACAGGACAAGGGGCAATGGCTTCAAACCGGCAGAGAGCAGGTTTAAATTAGATGTTAGGAATAAATTCTTCCCTGTGAGGAATAAATTCTTCTCTCTGAGGGTGCTGAGGCCCTGGCACAGGGTGCCCAGAGCAGCTGTGGCTGCCCCTGGATCCCTGGAAGTGCCCAAGGCCAGGTTGGATGGGGCTTGGAGCAGCCTGGGACAGTGAAAGTTGTCCCTGCCTTGGAATGGGATGATCTTTAAGGTCTCTTCCCACCCAAGCCATTCCATGTTTCTCTGATCCTGCTGGCAGGACCAGCTCCAGCAGCCCCTCAATCCCCTTGGAGACCTGAGTGCAGTGGGAAAACCCTTCCAGAGCTCAATGGGTGCCAGCACCAGCATTTACAAATGATGCATCAATGCTTTTCTTTCCCCCAGAGAGAGCTGCAGACCTGAGGGAAGCGGCCCTGCTCTGAAAACCCACACCACACTGCAGCCCTGCAGAAGGACCCAGCCCACTCTTCTGGTCGCCTGCTCTGAGCTCTGGACCTTCACAGAGCACCTTTCACCATTTCTTTTTGTGACTGGCAACTGCACTTGATGCAAGCTGTTGCACGTTCAGCCTGGTTTGGGTGCAAGAAGCAGATGGGTGATCAGCATGTGCGTTTACTGCCAGCTACAGATTTTACACAGAGAGATAAAGCTAAGACTGATAACCCTGAATGCTGTCACAATAAAGTTTTGCAGAAAAAAAGACTAGAATAACTAAAGATCAGGTTGCTCACTGTTATTTTAGTACTTACCTTCCAAGAACCAGACTACAAAAACACCTTTTTTCCTGAAAGCATTCATATAGGTCCATAAGAGTTCTGTGCTCTGTTGCACAGGCAGCAGCAGCTTCCTTTGGATCCAAAAGCAAGCAGGAAGCAGAAGGCTGGCACTTTTGACAAGTATGTTCAACTCTTAGAAAAAATAATGTCTGAATTCAAATGTTTTATCATGTAGCTGTGAACAAAGTTCATAAAAATCAAATTCTTCTGCGTTTTCCTGCAGTAAATAGCTCTGAAATGAGCAACAGGTTGTAACTTGGCTGGAAAATTCTGAGATTACTGAATTTAAATGGAAGAGGAGCTTCTTTATGCCCTGCTTTCCCTCCTTTTCTCTGCTAATGGGACAATCCAGATCCCACACCTTCTGTGCCTCTTAGTGACATCAGTGTGTGGATGGACTGATGCCAGCCAGACAAAGGACAAAATATCTGAAATGCTGCTGTGGTTTCCTGATTTCCATTTTAATACAACAGTCTCAGCTATTTTTAGGCTGGAAAATGCCTGATTGTTTGACACTTGCCCTTTGTAAAACTCCCAGGGTGAAAGTTGTCGATTTTAGAATTGATCACCGAGGATGGCGTGGGCTGAATAATGGATGATATTGTCAGAGCTTTCCAATATCAGCCAAAATTGATCTTATCATCTGACCAGGTGCTGGTGATCTGCTTGAGATGAGGTTTTGGATGCAGCCTGTGTGCTTCTCAATCAGTATTTGCATCACCACTGCTGCAAGAGAGCGCCAGCAGAATCAGAACTGAATTTTTGCTGCAATGTCAAATCTGAGAGAAAACAGCAAACCCACATGGACTGCCAGCCTCCACTCTGTTCTGTGGATACAAACCTTGATATCACAGGACACTGCTCCAAAACCTTTCACCCTGACTGAAGAAACTGCAGTGCAATGGAAACAGCACTTCCCAAGCCTGCGTGTTGTTAAAACGAAAGGGAATCGTTATTGCAAAGCTGACACCAAAACTGGAATTAATTTCAACTGACAGAAGCATGACAGAAATACAACAAAGTATGTTGAACCCTTGTGAAGCTGAGACACTTTCAGAAGAGTTTTAATGTTTATTGCTTGTTACAATGACATTTTCACAGCCCAACAGGGATGATATTTTAGTAGTATCAGCAGTCTGGGGGTGAGGGTGCTGCTCTTGGAGCTGACAGTGTTGTTATTTCATATTTCTGAAAGGACCCCTGAAAATTCCTTTTGAACTCTTCTGTTTCTATAGAAAGGCTGTATGATATGTATCCATTGTGGTCTGCTTTTGTATTAAAGAGAAATCCAGTGTAAAATGTGGAAAGCTACTGAAATCTTCCCAACCAGAAGCCACACTGACCCCCAGATCAATGACAATCACTTATGGGTAGACCCAGCCCAGTGAGCCTGCAAATCTTCCCTCATTCTTCCTTCTGATTTCTGCTAGATCCCTTGCAGAGCTGTCTTAATAATGCACAGGCAGGATGTAGAATCACAGAATCATGGAATGGTTTGGTTTTTAAGGGAGCTTACATCATCCAGCTCCAACCCCCTTGCCACAGAAAAGAGTCTCTCCCTACAGTTGGATTTTCCTTCCCCTCCGCATGCCATTAACATTCAAGACAGAGGCTTTAAAATAAATATAATCACAATATTAACACATTTCTTAATATTAAGCTAAGTGAATATACCTGGGGGTTTAGGACATTTGCTGTGGGAGGTGTTTTGCATGGACATGGGCACTGTGTTTTATTCAGAGGTGTGGGACTGATGAACTGGTTATCAGTGTTACAGCTGGAATGAACTGGTGCACAGAAGAGTCACTTTTCAAAGAGTTTTTAAGGCAGGTTACGAAACTTTTCCTTTTCCTTGGCATTTCTTCTCTTCATTCCACAAAAATAAATTTCAACCCCACATGTGCAGGTCCAGAAGGCTGCCAAAGCAGGTGGGGCTGAAGGCAGCTCTGGTTTAAGCAATCCTGATTAGGGGTTTCATGGTAAACACCTTGGGAGTGTTTAAGACCTTTCTATTAGGGGAGTGTCTATTTGCCACGTTATTAAAGAGGCTGATGAAACAGGCTCTGCTTTGGGAACCCTGGTGTGACACTGGGTTAAATTACAACCCAGTATTCCTTGGAAATGCCTGCTTGTGGGCACAGCCTTGCAGCAACATGCCACAGACTGTCAGGAAATTAATCCAGTGTTCTCCACATGCTGGGCTTGCTGAGACATGTCCAGCACGTGAAGAAAAATTCCTTTGCCATTCATCATCTGTGCCTGTCCCCGTGACAGTTTAGCCAGGAAACTGAGACAAAGTTGGGAAGTTTGGATGAAGCACATGTGATTTTTATTCAATATGAACTTTTCCCAGAGACTCTGAGAAATATCCCATGGATGAACTCTCCTTTGGCCAATCCAAAATATTTTCTTTTCCACTTTGGATGTACAAATAAGCAGGAAATTTCTGTGAAGAGTCAGAGATAAGCATAAAAATGAGAGCCTAAGTTTGGTGTCTGAGGAAGACAAAGTGCCTTCTAAGGGGTGATGTGGTATTTTTTTGGGGTTCCTCGTGGCAGGAGGAAAGATGAATCTGACTCTATGCCTTTAGAAGGATATTATATTATATTATATTATATTATATTATATTATATTATATTATATTATATTATATTATATTATATTATATTATATTATATTATATTATATTATATTGCTATACTAAAACTATACTAAAGAGTAGAGAAAGGATACAAACAGAAGTTTTAACAAGATACTAATGTCAAACCTTTGACTCAATGTCATTCAATTATACTAATGTCAAACCTGTGTTGAGGCCAGAGCCTCAACACACCTGGCTGTGATTGGTCATTAAGTTAAAACAATTCACATGAAACCAATCAAACAATAACCAGTTAGCAAACAATGTCTAAACTACATTCTAAAGCAGCAAAACACGGGAGAAGCAGTCAGATAATTATTGTTTTCATTTTCCTCTGATGTTTCTCAGCTTCCCAGGAGAAGAAATCCTGGTTAAAGGATTTTTCCAAAAATATGACAGTGACAGGGTGACGTGCATTTAACTTGCAATTGAGATGCTTTTAACACATCCTGCACTGGGTACATCCCAGCACAGAGGGATCTGCTCTAAGGGCAAGATTCAACTGAGTCTGTAAATCCAAATATAAGAACTGCACATTAAGCTTAAAAAAAAAAAATTTGATCTGGCTCTTCACTTCTTTGAGTGCCTCCAATACCCCAACAAAGCAGGCTGAGTGTTTTCACTCTAAGGGCTGCACTGTGCATCCTGCTGGTGCTGCTTCCAGCCCGCCTGGATCCCTGAAAGCTGCACGCACTCCAGCATCTCTGGGAGAGCAGCACTGGTTTAAGATCTGCAGGCCAAATTTCTTCCCTCCAACAAAAAGCCCTGTGAGAAGCAGTATCAGAGTTGAGGGCACCAAGAGCCCCAGATTACATAAAGCACGGTAAGAAAGGAGCTTACCTGGTGTGTTTGACTTTGGGGAAGGTACAAGGAAGTGTTTCTTATCTGGACTGCAAGAGCACATTTGATCATTGCCTCTAATCTCTCTTTTGATGTGTTTAACACCAGCAGAGGCTTCCAAATTTGTTTTGTTGCTTTTGTCACACTTTGTTTTCTTGCTGGTGGAGCTCCAGCCCCAGCAGAGGATAGCAGGCTGTGGCCCCAGCATCGACACCAGGTGTATGAGTAAGTTTTTGAGTAGTTTGCATCATTTTTGGCAAGGGAGAAGTAAAAAAGGCACCAATCTTGTGGGTTGTCAAAATACAACCAGACCAGAAGAGAGCTTTAATAGTCTGAGCAATGCAATTGTAAAAAGCAATGAGCAAGAGGAAAAAAGATGATTGATTTCCCCACCTCCTAATGCTGGAGTGTATTTGCTCAAGGTAGATGCAGGCACAGGGCTGGCAGCTGAGGCAGGAGCCTGGCCTTGCCTCAGGCACCCACGTCAGAGCTCTGCTCTGAGGCTGCCAACCTTAAACTGGTGCCCCTGGAGCTTTCAGGTGAGACAGGGAAGGCAGGGAGGGGGGAAAAATGATAAGGGAAGAGAACAAGAATGCCTTGAAGCACCACAGCATGAAGCACTTAGAGGAAATAATTTGCCCTTAAAAGCACCAGTAAATCATAATTCCTTCCTACAGGTTTCCCATTGTTTGAAGGATATTTTGCATAGGGGGTCAAGTGGAAAGGGAGTTTTAGATCCTTTTCATACAACCCCATGTGTCACTTGTTTGGTCACCTTTAGTCTAAGCAGCATTATCTCTGTCAGAAACAAATTTGAAATGCTCACAATCATGTGAAGCCCACAGCAGATGGCAGCATACAGCAAAACTTTGCCTCCATCCTCTGTTAAAAAATAAATAAATAAATAAACGCTGACCAGTTCATGCCCAGCCACCAGCACTGGAGAATGCACATGCAGCCACAGCACTTGTCACATTTCTGGCTGTCTGAGGGGAGGTTACAGAGGAGATGGAGCTCTCCCAGCAGAGGAGGGGAACCCCAGGCACCTGGGAGTGTGGTCAGAGCATCCCCAGCCCTGCCCAGGTCTGCTCTGGTGGGTGCTGGCCCCAGCTCCCCAAACTGCGTGAGTGCTGTGGGATGCCCTGGAAACCACAGCCTCAGGATTCCTCATGCTGTGATATATTGTTATTTTCAAAATATTAAAAAAAATTCCAGTGGAATAGCAGTAAGATGTCACTGCAGAGCTGGCTCTGATCCAGAGAGATCTGTTGAGCAGTTTATTATGCACTTTACCAAACACCTGTCTATTCCCATTGGAGGCTGAATTTATAATTAACAGTGAAAAAGAACATTCTCCTTAGAAATTATTTTGTCACTCACCAATGACAGAAAGAAAAAAGTTTATTTAGAGGTTTAGCAACCCTCTTTTTATTATCACTTTTACTAGGACTGGGATGGGATCACAACCTACAGGCTTCAGGGCAAAAAAAAAAACATCACATAAAAATATTTCTGCACAGGTACCTGGTGCTGGACACTTACAGCCACGTACAGGTAATTTTAAGAAGCTGGTAGGGAAGCAGAAGTTAAACTTTAGAAACAAAATACTTCATTGCACCATGGCTGCAATAAAGAGGGAAGAGAAAGGTGACACCTATTCAAGATTTCCTTCACCTCCTCCTGTCACATTCATATTTTCTGAAAAATCCTCCTTGCCCAGGATTCTCCTCCTGGGAAGCTGAGAAGCCTCAGAAAAAAAGGAAAACAATAATTTTCTGATTTGCTTCTCCTGTGTTTTGCTGCTTTGGAATGTGGTCTGGAGATTGTTTATCCAACAGGTGATTGTTTGATTGGTTTCATGTGAATTGTTTTAACTTAATGACCAATCAAGGTCCAGTTGTGTCAAGGCTCTGGAGAGAGTCACAGTTTTTAATCAGTATCTTGTTAAGCCTTCTGTCTGTGTCCTTTCTGTATTCTTTAGTATAGTTTAGTATAACAATCTTTAATATAATATATCATAAAATAATAAAGTAGCCTTCTAAGAACATGGACTCAGATTCATTCCTTCCTGCCATGGGAGACCCCAGAGAATTCCACCTCCTCCTCCTCCTCCTGCTTCTCCTGCAGAAGGAGGAAAGGGTGTCCCTGGCAGCTGGAGGCTCTGTGTCCCTGTCCCTCCCTGGCTCTGCATCCCCGCATCACCCACACCACGATAATCCCTGATTTTCATAGCTCCTCCTCTGCAATACCCCAGATCCTCTCTGCCTCTCAGAGACCTCCTGGCCTCACAAGCCCTTTGCTTTCTCCACAGGTCTGTGTCCCTGAATGCCACCTTCCCTCTGCTGGCTGTCCCTCCTGTCCCCTGGCATGGGCAGGAGGCAGGGCAGCACCAGACCCCCAGCCCAGCAGCTGGTGCCAAGCCAAACCTGCCACATCCCTGCTTTTCCTTCACTGGGAGCTCTCACAAATTGGCACAACACTTGTCAGATGTTGGCATCGCCATTTCGGGAGTTTTTCCTGCAGTTTCTGTCTCAAATTCTGTCCAGCAGGTTCAGGAGTGTTGAGGTTTGACTCCAGTCCCATGCAGCTGCCTCAGAAGAAAAATGTGAACATTTTGGGTTGAGATAAGAACAGCTTAATAACTGAAAATAATTATATTAATAAAAGCAACAACAGCACTGGAAAGGAGAGAGGGAGAGAAATAAAAATCAAGAGAACCAAGTGATGCCCAGTGCTCACCACCCACTGACCACTGCCCAGCCCAGCCCCAGCCCCTCACAGGCAGCTGCCCCCAGTTTCTGCATTGAGGATGAGGTTCCACAGCATGGAATATCCCTTTGGCTTCTTCAGATCACCTGTCCTGTCCCTCGTGGCTCCTTGTGCAGCTCCTCACTGGCAGAGCATGGGAGACTGAGAACTCCTTGTTTTAAAGTGATCACTACTTAGCAACAGCCAAAACATCCGTGTGTTATCAACATTATTCCCCTGCTAAATCCAAAACACAGCACTCTACCACCTACTAAGGAGGAAATTAACTCTACCCCAGCCAAATTAACTCTGTCCCAGCCAAAACCAGGGCGTGGAGTGACTGGAGGACTGGGCAGCCCAGAGGGAGGAGGGCAGATGTGCTCCCCACTTGCAAGAAACAGGCAGAGCCCCAAGGTGTAAGAAAACTTCAAGCCTTCATTCCCTTCCTAAGGCAGTGTCACTGTCATATTTTCTGGAAAAATCCCTTCACCAAGATTTCTTCTCCTGGGAAGCTGAGAAGCCTCAGAGAGAAATGAAAACAACAATTATCCAATTGCTTCTCCTGTGTTTGCTGCTTTAGGATGTGGTCTAGAGATTGTTTACTAACTGGTCATTGTTTGATAGGTTTCATGTGAATTGTTTTT